>JANHZU010004500.1:40944-57716 GCA_032468055.1 Acrochordus granulatus
TTTCAGAACTGATTTGACTGATACCCAGTCAAAGGATGGGTATTGATCTTCCATGTGTCATGGGGAAATCTCCTCAGTATCTACCACCTCATTGGCTTTTTATACTTCTATTCAGTGCCAAAGGAAACTGTTTGGAAGAGTGTGCACAGCCAGAAAACTGAAAAGGGGGAAAAATGTAGCAGGAAACTTCCATACAATTGCCAAGAATGCTACATGAATTTTTTTATGAAGTCATCAAGAGATAAGCTTACCTCAAAGGAGAGTTTATCTTTTGCCCAAAACATCAATTTCTTTTCCTCTCTATGTACTCCAAGTAGCAAATGAATGGAAAAAAGAATGACCCTAGGATCTGTGCTGCCAAATTTCTGCACATTTGTTAGGGCAGAATAGCCCTACTGGCATCACTTGCTCAAACAGTGTCCAACTCATTCCATAAATAGGAGGATATGAAGCAAAATTCATCAAAACAAATTAGTATTGTTTGCAGAGTATCATTCATGTTACAATCTGTTCACGTAGCTTTAGTAAAGCAAAATTCAACACTAATGAAATATGGCACCTGATTTCAAACCATTCAATCCCTCTTAGCTGTGAAGATACCAAAAAAGGTTAGAATTACTGAGTTATTAATTTTATATCATTCTGACAATTGATTTTGAACACTCAAACTAGAGCTGTCCTTTTAACACCTAACACAGTAATTGTTCAAAACTAATTGATTTCGCCTTCATGCATCCGGCAGCAGAAAACCTTGAAATGAAGATATGTGTTACTAGTCAAGATGTTTTCATTAATGTTTCCAACAGAATATTAATTAGTAAAATCTGTGCAAATCTGCACCTACTAAGGAGAGAAAAAGGAGAAAGAGGTGTTCCTTTTTCTCTTACAGTTTTCTAAGGTCTAGCACACCCATTCTAACAATGTGTACATTTAGCCACATGAGAGTTAGGATAACAAGAGTCATGGAGATAGGTAAGGGAGATCTAGCTGGGACACCTATCAAGCTATTGACAGATATGGTTGACTAGTCTAATCTGGATGGCAAGACAAATGTTCCCTGCCTCATTCATTGCTCCATATTTGTTCCTAAAAAAGTCAAACAAACAGTAAAATAGGACCACCATCTTACAGCAGAGTGCAGTTCTTCAAACAAGGACATACAATTTTCTACCTCAAGATGGTGCCGTGAATAGCAGCGTCAGTAAAAGCTCTCACAAATCCTACTTTTCTTTGCAAATTTATGAGGATTATATACACAAGAGAAGGACTTCTGGACATCAAAAGGCTACTTAAGAGTATTTTCCTATTTGATCCCTGATCTGTCAAAATTCTGAAGTTTACAGCTGACACAACAATCATTGGACTCATCAGAGATGGTGATGAGTCTATGTACAGATAGGAAGATGAGCAGCTGGCCCTGTGGTGCAGTCGAAACAACCTAGAACTGAATACTAAAACTGTAGAAATGATAGCAGATTTTAGAAAGAAACCTACCATATTATCCCCCCTTACTGTATTAGCAATACAGTGTCAGTAGTCTTCATCATTCTTCATCATTCTTACTCTTCATCATTCATCATTCTCAAGAAGTTCATCCTTCAAGCTTCTGGGGTCTATAACCTCCCAAGACTTGAAATGGACAGCTAACATTAGCACCATTATCAAGAAGGCGCATCAGAGGATGTACTTCCTGCGTCAGCTCAAGAAGTTCATCCTGTCTCAAGAGCTACTGATACACTCCTACAAAGGGATCACTGAGTCTCTCCTTTGCACATCTATCACTATCTGGTTCGGTGCAGCAACTACACAGGACAGGTACAGACTCCAACGTATAGTCAAGATCGCAGAAAAGATTTCACTTAACCTGCCCTCCATAAAAGACCTGTATATTGAGAGGGTCAAGAAAAGGGTGGAGAAGATATCTGCAGATCCCTCTCATCCCAGACACAATTTGCTTGAACCTCTTCCATCTGGTAGGTGCTACAGGGCACTGTGTACCAAAAGTACCAGACCCAAGAACAGCTTTTTCCCCCATGCCATCATTCAAATGAATATTTGACTCATGCCAAATGATCATGCTACAAGATAGATAGAGCTACAAGATAGATAGAGCAGAAGCAGAGAATTCTAATTAGCAGAGGTTCTGTCTAGTGTGTATACATACTTATTAATTTGAAACTTTATAACACTTCCTTATGCTGATTGCACATTTACAGAAAAACATTGTTATGCATTATCTTACTGTTGTTGATTGTTACTTCAAGCACACTGAGAGCTGCTGTACCCAAGACAAATTCCTTGCATGTCTAACCATGCTTGGCCAATAAAAATATCTGTATTTGTACCACCTCGGTGGGAAGGTAACAGCATCTGTGCACTTCAGCAGCCACATGAACACAGAAGCTTCTTCAGACATGCTGGCTCTTCAGCTAGGAAACAGAGTTGAGCACCACCCCTAGAGTCAGCCACAACTGGCAGGGAAAACCTTTACCTTGTAGCATTTCAAGTGTTGTCGAATTACAACTCCCAACATCCCTCACCACTGTCCATAATCCTTATGAATGCTGGGAGGTGTACAGTAGGTCAGCAACACAGGATATATACCACTAAGCACAAGGAGAGGATGAGAAGGAAAAGAAAGAAATGCTTGAAATGGAAGCACAAAAGCAAGATTCAAGAGCAAGGGCAAAGAAGCAGAAAAGAAAAAGCACAAGACTACAAAACTTGGAAGATTACTAGAGGAACCAGAATAGCTAGACATCAGCTAGGTTGGAAACAATCTACATTTGGGAATATCCAGATGTAGAGTATCAAAAGTAAGACACACTGTACACCCAAGAAATTATTTTTTTCTCTCTTCACTAAATCAGTGTTATTTAAACTTGGCAATTGTAAGATGCGTGGGAGTTCTTTAGGAGTTCAAGTCTACCATCTTAAAGTTGCCAAGTTTGAAAAACATTGTTCTAAATGAATGCTCAGCTGGTTCTTCTAAGCATGAACTGAGAGAAGGAGAAGATAGCAGGGTGAAACCACCTTTGCCTGTAATCATGTTATTGTGAACAATAATGATGTTATACAAATCCTGTCATGTAGAACTTCTTGATCATACTGATCCAGAAGATTTCAAGTTCACATCTGACAAGCAGGACCAAATGACCTTTGAAATAAATTTATTAACAAAACAGGTAGGCTGTGGTAGAGACCAATCCCAGTTACATGCACCTCATTATTTTTCTTTCTGCTGCTTCCTTCTAAGTGATTCATAAGGATATTTAAGGCAAGACTTTTTTATGGTACAAATAGCATTTAAATTGAATCAGCTATCAGTCAAATGGAAACATCTATTTAAATGTGTCTATCTGCTCAGCATAAAATGTTTGCACTGTATCATCAAAACAATAATAAATCAATGCTTAAAAGCTCATTATTTCTCCCAAATCACATATAAGAAAGAACAATGATCTACAGCTAAGCAGCTAATCTGTTATCAATTTTGAATTGTGGGAGTTTTAAAAACTCATTTTTCAAATAAAGAGTAGAAGGTCTTTTTGAAAAAAAATTTTTTATGGAAGTTATCCTTCTAGGACACATTAATTTGCAGGTATAAAGATAAATTTATAACCCAAGAACTTAGCACAAAAACATACTAGGAATGATTCCCAGATAATGATAAAAATAATTTCAAGTTATGTATCTGAGCTGGAAAAAATAGCTCAAGCAATAATTCTTTAATCCCTTCTGTGTGTTGGGAAGAAAATTAAACTAAAATTTCATTTTACTTTGGCAAAATCCAGTTCTGTTGTACCCCGTGATCTATATTTCTCACTGAAATCCTGGATGTCTGCAATAGTTACGTGTGGCTACTCCAACTTATTTTCCAAGTAATCATTTACCTATGTTTTGTATCTAAAGTAGTTCATTGCATTCTGTATGGGGCAAAGATAGCACAGGGTCTTCAGCAGGTGCAGAATGTCATAATTCACTTGCTGGCTAGGCTCATATAACTATGCTAAACCTGGATTAGCAAAACACATTGTTGTTTTCCATGGGATAAGACGATGCTAGATTCTCACAAAAAGCTGAAACTCAAAGTAGCCAACCCTGTTTTAGTCAAGAGTGACTTGTTGCACAAACACAGATTTTTCATCTGGATTAGAAGTACATTGCTAGAGTTAGTAGGTAAGTATAAACCTTATCTCTAAGCTTAAAAAGTGTAACCCAATCCACAGCTCCAAAGAGATTTGCAGCCTTTCCCTGGAATCTGTTGTTATATTAGACTTTAAAAATGCTTTAAGTGTTTGAATAGAAGAAACTATATGTAGTTCAGGCTTGAACTATTGGGTTCTTGGTGCTCTCTGAGCCCAATTCAGTAATGAAATGTCGACAAGAAAACAACCAAGCTTAGACAGCATCAAGAGCCTAGCTGTAAATGTTATTGAGGAATAAATCTAGGAAGTGGATTTCTAAAGAGTTATAAGTCTGACCTTTCAAAATAACTTTTCCATGACCATTAATTGCTCTAACATAATACTGAAGCCTCACAGGCTTTTATATCACCCTGCTTCAGTGTTTGTCTTCAAGTACTGTTGTCAGACAGACCTCAAAATGTTCCTGGACTTTGGTTCAAGAATGTTCACTGGAGGAAGCCCTATCCAAATAAAATTATAAGCTCTTTTTGTTCACATCTTAGCCTGCCAAAGATTGTCCATGCCTTTTTAAACTTACTGAGCCTAGAATGCTTAACAAAACTTAAGTGACCTGCAACTTGGTGTTAGGAACTCTTTTCTTTTTGCAATAATATTGAGCCTTTTGTTGACCAAGTAACCTCTTTAACAAAAAAATGAAAATTCTGTAAAGTTCTACCAAAATCTTAATAGGACTTCATTAAGTTAATAAATATAAAAATTTTCTAATTTAAAAAGTATGAGTTATCACTTGTTGATCTGTAAATATAATTATCTTTAATAGATTTTGGCAGTGGTGATAAAAGGAAAAAAATCTTTGCAGAACAGTGCTCATGGTTATGCAACTAAAAAATAGTCCTCGTGACAAATACTGAGCTCATAGCCAAAGAAGGCCTTCTGGTTCTCTGGCTTCTTTCTTTTCCTTTTCCTATTTTCTTCAGTACAATTTGTCCTGTTCTTCCACAAACCAAGGCAAACTTGTATGTATATTTTTAGACTGTCTACAGAATTTAGACTGTCTGCTAGATTTATATGTCATTTCCCCCTGATTTGTATGTGATAGGTTCCATTAAAATTGGAAAACATTTCATAGTTTGTACAGATGTTCTAAATTCAGAAGAAGCCTGAACCCCTTTCTTGAGAAACTTTGTCTCAAGCATGCCAACAGATCCACCAGTATGAAAAGAGTTTGGAGTTTATTTTGTTACAACATTGCCTCAGGATGTTATTGCCAGATTTGAGGTCTTTCTTCTGGCATTCCTAGGCCAGGAAGCAAAATGTGGAGGGAGGGGAGGCTTATGGAGTTGAAGAAGATGTCCTTGATGAAGATATAAGGAACCATTATCTAGGCAAAGTTAGGTACCAATGAACTCTAAGGAGGAGGAAGAGTTATGCAAGACTGATATCAATCCCACTAGATATACCAGATCAGGAAATCAACTCTACAGGAAGGCTAAAACTAACTTTTTTGAGACTGGCTGTAACAGAATCTGATTGTCTTTTACCTTCTCTCTCTTCTTAAAGTTCATTGAATTAGAGAGGCATCTGCCTGAGGTGCTTCCAAATATTATCTTGTTCTGGACTTTAAAAAAATCTTCAGCTCCTTTCTAGGCAGCAGTTCCTCCATAATTCTGTCAAAGTCAGCTTTTTTTCTCTCTACAAGCATTCATATTATAGAAATAGGTTGCATAGGGAATCTTGTCTAATACAAATTCTGCTAGGTTTCGCTTCAAAGTTCCCGCCAAAAATAAGCATCACTTTTTTATAATGATTCCCACTATGAACCTGGAACAATATGTAAGCATCCCATAAGGATCTAGGGACTCATTTTTTTTTATTTTCTTTAAATACTGAGCAAATTCTTTTCATTATGGAAACAAATTAGGACTTTAAACAAACAATATGAAATAAAGAAGAAGGCTGAACAAAGATTCCTGGGAATGTCGAAATGTGAACTGGGGGAGACTGAGCATGAAGTTTTCTTTGGACTAGGGTCCTCCCAATATACTAGGACTACAACTGCCAGACTTCCCAGCATGGCCAACTGTAGAGTACTGGGTTAGCCAAGGTTGCCAGATATCTTCCATCATTTCATATAGTATAAATAACAAGGCAAGACTATTTTATGGATCGCACAGCAAAAAATGTGTTTGAGAGATTACTAATTCTGATCATTTACATTTCATAGTCTTTTTTCCTAAAATTTGGTCTATTGTTATATTTGGATAAATGGACAACAAAAATCTTGCTTCAGTAAGTTGGAAAGTGATCTTTGGTACTCACACTCATACAATATATTGAAACAATCGAATTGTGATACCAAAGTTCTTTGGTTATACTCTGTTCCCTCTTGTTCCCAATTGCCAAAGGCTTTATTGTTTGCCTACAAATGCTGTATTTATTTACTCTGCAAAAATCTGTGCTCCACCTCCAGGTCTAAAAACCAAGCACAGGATATATTTTTGTAGATGCCAAAAAGCTGAGCACTGGGAGTGTAAGTTTGTTCTCCTGAGTTTTCAGATCAGTGCTTGAATCCATCATCAGAGGACAAGAAAGTGCGAGCTTTATTATAACCATGAGTCATTTATACATCCACTGAGCATGTTTCCCTACCCCTTAATAATGAGTTAAATGCTGGTAATGATCTTCATATTCAGTTGTTAATGATCCTAGCTGGTGGCAGTAAAGTCCCATTATGAGTCCTTTAATGCTAAAGTCTAATTTCTATCTCCCCACTCATGCTTGGCTGTGCTTATGTCACCCCAGCCTGTGTAGTTTTTCAACTCCAGTCACACAGGGTTTGATATGCGGGGGGAAACTCCACACATCTGTTAATAGACTGTGGTCTTGTCTCACATGCCTCAATCGTATCTTGTGCCATCTTGTTGCCTGCTTGGCCAAGAATTGTTGTGGCTGCAAAGTTAAACTTGTGTCCTTGTTCAAGGCAATGCATGGCCACTAGCAATAAAGGGCCTTGTCTTTGGATGGCTGCTTTATGTTCCCATATCCTTGATCCCAGTCTCCATCCTGTATGGCTGATGTAGTTATGATGGCAACTGGCACATGGGATGTGGTAGACAACCATATCATGTGGGACTAGGTGGTCTTTGCATTTCATGATATTTCAGAATATTTTTTGCCTAAGGATATATTTAAAAAACATAAATGCCTTACAGCATATTCCCAACACTTCAGTAGACCCCTGTATTGTGACAGTAGGCATTCACACACATGCATTTATAATATGCATATTTACAAAAGAGACAAAATGCATGGATGCCCTGTGCTGAAATTTATATTTCAACCCAAAGTCTCTCAGACAAAATAAAGGGTGAAGAAGAATGACACTGCTCTGGGATCTCACACAAAAATGTATCCCTCTAAAATCATGAAAACAATGGCCCACCAGGGAAACAAGGACACTAATAAATTTTGATAATAATTTTAGTATTTGGAGCTAGAATGGAGAACTTTCATTTAAATTCTATATTCTCTCAGGGGTGAAATATAAGAAATGGTTTGCTGTAGTGGATAAGAAAGAAAAAGTTCTCAGTTCTTATTTCTCTCTTTGAATATTTCCCCTTCCTCTCTCTCTCCTTGCTTTTTTCTTTTTCTGTCTCCTTTCCCCTCACTCCATTTTTCCCTTCTCTCTCTCTCACTCACTCACTCACTCAGTCACTCATTTGCTCACTCAAGCCCCACAAAGAAATTATTAATCATTTTTGTTTTCTTTCTAAATTAATATGGAGAATGCATATATTTAGGACAAGGCACCTTGGACCCTAAGATTACAGGTTGCCAACTCTTGCTTTAAAGAGAGCAGATTAAATTAGCAAATATGAGAGAGCTCTTTCAATACTTCTTAATGAAAAATGAGCAAAACATGGAAAGCTAGAGAAAATTTTGAATGTGTTGTCGCACCTAACCAATTGGACTGATCTTCAAAAGCCAAGCAGGACTAAACTTAGTTAATATTTGGATGAAAATCTACCACAAAATTCTCAAACTGTAAACTAGACTGAGAAATTGAAAACACATTACAGAAAAAGCAATGAAATTCTGTACTGCTATATTTTTTTGCCAAGAACACTATATGGACATATGCATAAGACAAGAGAAGTGTGGCTCAGAAGAAATTTTTACCTTTAGTCTGACTGCAAACAAATGTGTAACTGCTTTTTTCATGTGGGAATTTTAAGCCATTTTTTAAAAATTAAATATCATCTCTTTGGTTAGTTTTACGTCAGGTAGATGGTGAGTAGCATTCATTATCTTTGCTCCTGTATCTGCGCTTCTAGCACAAAAAAAAAAAAAACGGGAGCAAATTCTTCCTATTTTTATAGTGGAATATTTGAAAGATTTATTTCCTCTTTGGAACACAGCCCACTTAAAATATTCTGATGCTGTCCTAGCAATGCTACTTTGCTCTAAATTCATAAAACAATTTGTGGTTTTCCTCCACCCTTATTCTCTGAGTGCATATCTCTAATTTCAACTACTCTGTTATACTGGAGAAAAAAAATAAAAGGGTCTTGACTTGGGTATACGTAATCTTAGATGACAGAAGGAGCCAAAGTGAGAATAATTGGGATGGGAGGGAAAAATCAGCATTAAACCTGAAAAATCAGTATTAAGCTTGTTCAAGTACAGCTAGAATGCCATCACACTGCCAGATGAAGTATTGCAGCACCATTAAGAAAAACTAGATTCTTTCTCTGTTCATCTCTTCATGGTGCCTGGCAGGCCTGTATTTATTCAGGAATTACATAATTTAGGTTAAATTGAAGGTCTCAGTTGTTTACCTGCAAGTTCAGACTATCCACTTTGATACATTAGCAGCCTCTCCATTCTCCCATATACATATGGTGATGAAAATAATAAATTCTTGTCACAAGTGCATCAGAATTTTGCTCAGCAGTTATTGTAAAATAGTAGGAATTAGGGGTAATTAAACCATGCCAGTAGCACAATGTACAAAATGGCTCCTTGCCAAGAGAGAAGAAAGAAGAAAGATTTGAATTTCTTATGGCTGTACTGGGATTCTTCCCGCCCCACTCTCTCCCATCAAATCTCATTTTACAGTTGAAAGATAATGAGAAAAACAAGAACTGCTTTGGGTTTTTTACAGTTGTTTATATCCCTTTATACTCATTTGGTATGAAAGCTATTGAAGCTTCAAAGAAGGAAAATTGAATATTTAGTTTTCAATATTTTCAACTAAATACACATACATTATCTTAATTATGGATAGATATTGCACACGTGTTGGATCTGTTAAACTAAACCAATTTTGTAGAGCAACTGTATTTAGATCTGGGGCTCTCAAGCTGCTACAATGAGCCCTCTGAAGAACCCACACAAGCAATTGTTTGAGATGCCTCTGTATACCCAAATTCCTATTTACACATTTTAAAAAATAAAAAAGCAAATATTGAAGCTTTTCCCAGACTATAGGCTACAGATGTGGCAATTGTGTGTTTGAATGTTCTTTCTATATGTATTTACACATCTACATACACATTACTTTCCTGTATAGGGAAAAACAAGTGAAAGACTTGAAAGTATCCATTATCTTAATATCCTGACTTTCTACATGCCTAAAATTTACTTCTTACTCAGAGTAGGGAGGGAGGTGGACAATATCCCCCATTATCTAAAATGATGAAATTCAGGAATTGTGTAAACCTTTGATTGTACTGAGTCTATAAAGGCAAAGAGCAGGCAAAAGTTTTATCCCACTGTATTAAATTTAGTCATCAGTAAAGATCTGCAGAAGTGAAGCATCATACTTCAATGTAAAAGGAATTCAGAGGTAAGTATGACAATCATAATTATTTTCTCTGAAAGTATATACATTGTCAGGAGTAACATCGTTCACTTTGCATGCAGAATTTGATTTGTGATAAATAATCATAATTTTGTTATGCTGTGACTGACTTCCATAGTCAGTAAGATTACTGTGCTATAATTATCTAACTGCAGTGTACTATTTAACTCAGTTTGCATATACTTTTTACATTTATTAGGAAAGATGGGTGAATATTTGCATAATGCAGTCTGCACTTGTGCTATGTGAAATATCTTTATATTCAATAAATCCTTTATCCCCAGGTTTCCAGGAATGAGTCCTATGCAAAAGATGCTCTCCCAGGGATCTTTCAGAATCTGAGGACAGCATTAATCATGATTATCCCATTACAATTGGGCTATAGACTATCAAACAAAGAAACAAACAAAACAAAAACTGCAGAACCCAAAAAGTTAGAAATCCGAAAGAAACATAAATAAAAATTAAGATATCTTCTACATGCATCACTGGTTTGCTGCCTGCACATTGTGGGCTCCTGCTATTTGAAAACATTTCCTCCTGATTCAGAAAATAAATGTATCAACATACATATTGGAGGGACCCAATAGCTTGCAAAAGCAGAATATGAAACGAAAACCAGAGCAGGAAATATCTTTAAAGCAGGTTGAATACAAGTTCAGATATACCATTGAGTGGAAATGGAGGGAAGGAGAAATGGGTTGTGAACAGTTTCAATTCATATTGTGACATTTGCATGTTTTATGTGTATTTTTATGTAGATATTAATATCTTAGTATGTGTGCGCATAGTCTCTGCCACATGTATAAGTTCTTTCTTTAGGAAAAAGAGCACTAAATGTTGACTCTTTCTATATCGTACAGTACAACTTTAACTTCTATCCTTCTAAGAACTGTGGGTGTATTCAATACAATATTTAAATTGCTTTACTGTCCATCATAAAAATGACTTTCAGAACACTGATCATATGAGGGATGTTGATTTGCTGGTAGATTGAATGTTGCACCAAGAACATGGCACATTGATTGATGTGTTGCCTAGAAGGTATTGTTCATTAGCAATCTCTGTCCACTGAATCAAAGAACTAGCAGATTTGTCTGGTAATGTGGAGTCTTTCCTTCTTTTTGAAAATGGAGCAAAAGATATGATTCTTGTAAAACATGGCCTGGTAATACAAAATAGAAGATGAGGCAAGTGTTTAAATTCATTGCTTTGGAAGCAAAGAAAGATGTTGCTCCTTAAAAAGCTAGAAAGATGTGCTGTTTTCACAATCTACACAAGATTACTTAATCCACAGGGATATACAATTGGCTGAAAAATATATACTACCATTCTTACCATTCAGACTTGGCTTTGCTGGAGCACTAGATAATCCCATTCTCAATAAGTTTTGATTTGCCATTAAAAAGTATGGTGTATTAGTATTAAATATGACTAATTTAAAAAGCATTTCAATTAGTATCTCTTCCTTATAACTGCTGGTCTTATATGCTGATAGAGGCACCTATTATAAGCAATCAGGATATCTGTCCAACTAATCTCAAGCATATATTCATATCATACCATTATTTATTTTACAGTTTGAAGCTCTTACCCTGCAATTCTGATCCATTAATCAATCCTGTCTGGATTGCTAGGAAGTTTTACCACTATCCCATTCATTCCAAACTAAAGCAGAATTTAATTTTTCATGCAAATCCAATACAAACATGGAAACTTCATATGTCTTCAGAAATGAGGTTCCAGCTGAAATCAGCCTAGAGACTCACAACCAAAATATGCAGAATCACTTCCACCAGAACATAATGCACTGTATTAGGAAGTGGATGTTGTGTACTTTCCCCTTCCCTTCTAACTTGATTCACCCAGAATCCGTTCTTCTGTGGTTTCACCTTCTGACTTCAAGATCTGAATCTTAAAACTGTGAATATGTAGCCTGGATGAGTTAGGATGAATGGAAAAAAATAATCATATTTGCCTTGCAGATGAAGAATGGAAGCAAGAACCACTTGTAGAGTAAATTATTTGGGAGCTGAGCATAGCCAGGCAGCATAGATGAAAACAATGCCCAAATCAAATCATTCTCACCAAGCCATGTAAAATGCTGAGATGCTAAGTACAGGCAAGGGAGCAGTCAGTTTCCACACTAACTGTTTGAAAACAGATGAGCAGCATCCCAGGGTTGGCATTTTTTAATCTTCTTTCCTCCATCAAAACTTCTGTGATGCCCTTTGCTCAGCAAGAGTTTTCAACTTGCCATGGTTTGCAGTGGATCTCAAGTGCAAAGACATCAGTCTGAGCATACATTTGGTCTTTATGATCCTTAGTGATTACCTAGTGGCAGTTGCCATTTCCCTCCTCTTATTTTTCATGATTGCAGGACAAATCCTTAGAAGGTACTTTTCCTTTTCCAGTCCCAGTGATTTAGCACAATGGTTAATGAAAAAGACCACAAGAATCAGCCTTAATTTTACTGTCGAACCAACCGTACAAAGTATGAGAGCCTACAATAAAATAGTAACTGAAAGCATTAATGATACTCTCTCAAAGTTTAGCCCAGCTATTTGCATGTCTGAAGCAAAGGAGAAAATACTTATGTATTCCAGGAACAGAAGCTAATTGATCTGGCTCTTGGTCAGGATTGTTTCCTCTACTGAGAGAGAAATCTTATCACACAGACTTTCTGTCCTCCCCACAGCAAAAAATACTGAGAAATTCACAAGGGAAATCCAGGAAGTTGGCTTTGCTTCTCCATTCCAGCATTTTCCATATGAAGTCTTGCCAAACCATGTTTCATATTGGGGCTGGCCCTGAAGGTTTTGTAAAAAGCCAGGGATGGCTGGCCCAACTTGAGACTAAAGTCTTAATCCATCCTTTATTTACCTTGAAAAATTTTTCCCTATAACTGCTATTTTTGTTACACAGGTTTGGGTGGAGGGGAACTGAATAAATTTGCCATCCCAGGAGGTGATACAATATTAAATGATAAAATCCTATATCCCCATGAATGCTTTCAAAGATGAGAAGAAAATGAGACTAAACATTTTTTCATGAATAGTACAGGTGCATTACATGTCAGAAGCTTCATTTTCAATTACATTCAAAATGATTCCAATATTTAGGCAACATGGTTCTCTTCTCCCCTCCCCTCCATATAATACACAAATTCTGAAATATGCAATTTAAGGAGAATTTGAGGGTAGCTACTCCTACCCACTTCTTCCTCACAGACCTGTAATTCTCAGGTCTTCCTAGAACAACGATTAAAATCATTGATATCTACAGTGGCGATGCACCTGAAATCCTATATAGGCTTACACAAGAGTAAATCCTTTAGAACTCAAGAGGGCAGATTTCTGCATAGAAACATACATGGGTGCACTGCAAATCCACGGCACTGTGTGAACCTTCTGAATACTGCTCACCTCTTTGCTTTGGCTGCTAAAAATGACTTCCTATTGTGATGTTCAAAGAAAGCCCTTTATAACTCCTGCCTTCGGCAGGCTGGGGGAAGGGTGTTGCATAACACAGCATATATTTTTGTGACAGAATCTATTTTCAAACACATGGATGTATTTATATCCATTCCCAAAGTTTGCCTCATTATTGTGGCTTAGCAATTGTACTAAAATTTATGCTTCTTGGCCTCAAGACACAAATTAGAATAAGTAGCTCATTTTAAAAGACTTTGGGCACAAAATCAATTATCTTGGATAGAGTGACTTCCAGAGAGTTTGGCCTTCTCTTTTCTAGCAGAGAGCTGATTGTTCATTTCACGAAGCTGCCAGTTTCAATCTCTTCACCCTAATCAATTTTGCATTGCTTTGTGGTGCCAGCATGCGTCTCCTCCTTGAACTGACCTGACTCCCTCCAACCAGCCATTGCTGCAGGACAAAAAAAAAAACCTGGAGGTAACCTTCAGCTTGTCCTATCTACCTTGCCATAGTCGACTTTCTTGACCAAAGAAAAAGAAAAAAGGAGCAAGAGGCCAGGGAAGAGAAAAAGCTTTTGTGTCGGGAAAGATGGAGGGTAAGGAAGTACTGTAAATCACGATATCATCATAACTTGACAGCTGGAGGACAGGAGAAGTATAGAAGTGGATGACATCAATAAAAAGTTCCTTTTGCATTAGCAGAACAAATACCGCAATATGGTCCCTCTTTCCCTAGAGCAGTAGCCAAGAGGACGAGTTTGAAAAGTTGTGGCAATCACCATTTATAGGTGTCATGCATCTATAGAAGGTTCTCAAATTGTACAGTATCACAGCCTCGTAAAATAAGAAATGTTATGTGCAATCCTCTTTTGTGAATAAGACTAATGATTGTATTGAGTTATGGTTCAGCAAGAAATACATTTACCATTTACAAAAAAGAAGTAGCTCTCAGTGTAATTTTTTTGACTTGGGCTTACTTTTATCAGCAGTAAGAGTACATTGGTTATTTTTAACCTTTTCTCAGCAAAAATATTTCTATTTTAAAAGAATAGAAATTTAAAATAAATGATTAAAATATTGACCTTCTATAACACACGTTTCATTCATTCCAAACACTATAAACAGATTACTACATGCTATGCCAGAAGTCATCAGTCATTGGAAAACGATTCACTAATCACGATACCACTTTAACAACTTAGCCATCTTCTAAAGCTAACTTCAGATTTTGCTCCCCACTTTTGTTAGAGCAAGCCCACTGCAGACTATAGGTTGAGCATCTTGGTAAACAACTTAGAGAAGTGCTTGCAAATTTTTCTAAAGCTAATCAGTCTTAAACTAATCAGACAAAGCAGAATTGTTATTAACATTCGCAGCTGTACTTTTCCCAGGCAAACCTGCAGCGGGCTTGTTTTGGTCTTAACCTAGTCTACAAATATGGTACACTGCAATTCTCTAGGATACTTATGTATCAATGAAGTATTCATACTACATTCAAGATTGAAAGACAGCCTTTTATATAGTTCTGGTCCAGATCTTCTTTTGCTGATCTTCTTGTGGGAGAAAATGGTGGAGCTATCTGGATGTCCTTTCTACTCTAGTCAGTTGCAGAGGGCAAAGCAAACTTTCTTCACTTTTGCCACCCCAATGACAAGATATGATCCTAATCTGAAGATTAGGATCTAACTTAAATTTTGCCAACCTTTTTTAATGAGTATAAGAAAATCAGTGAGTCCTTACTTGGAGTTATTTACCATCAATCATTTCTTTTGAACACACCACATACACACCAATCATTATTATCATGCTACTTCAAGTAATCAATGAAGTAAGTGATTGCCTATCAAAGATGTTGTTCCAAGAAATCATCCTCAGTGAATGAATGAACCTGTTCTCCTTTAAATACACTCCTTTATTTTTCCCCCACACCTAATCCATTTTAGTTCTTCTAAGACAAGGGTACAGAACTTCAATGAGCCTGAGGAGATGCCTATTTTAAGATGTGATGTATTAACTTAAATCATCTCTAAGACTGGTCCTTTAAATCCTTCCAATTACTCAAAAACAAAACACATTCACCATTCCAAAGACCACAAAAATGTTGCACGTAAGTTGTCTACTGCCATAGCTGTACTTTTGTATTTTCTGTACTAAGAACTTTAGAATTATTTTCAGAATATTTGGTCTGCTTGCTCTGAAAATCTACTGATTCATTAATTCTCAAACATGCCATCTGATGACATCTATTCCATATTCCAAGATTACCCAAGAGCATCAGCATTCTAATACAAAATCAGTGAAGTTTGACTTATGAGCAGACTGTGAAATAAACAAAACAGTTTGTGGTTTATAAATTACTAAGTCTCTTTTATCTTTGAATCATTGCATGGTGTGAAGAATTTTCCTTGCCTAGAACTTCACTGAATCAGTACAAAATACTGGGAAAGGATGTATGAAAAGGACCACCTCACTGAAATGTCACAAAAGACAAGGCTTAGGATGTGATACTTCTCTATGGGAAAAAATAATCAAGTTTGCAGAAGTGCATAGCAGAAAGAAAATGACTCTAATTGCTCCACTTACTGGCTTCCCTTGTTTAAAAAACAAATTAGCATACTAGTAATAAGCAAATACTGCACAGATTTTTAGCAGACACTTACAGTATGTTCCATTTCTGTCTTCCCTAAGGTTAATAAAAAAGGGCAGAAAACTAAAATTTTGGGTGTGGATGGGGTTTAGGAAAGAGACACTTAACTAATTAAAACTGGGAGACAAAACTCAATTTCCATGCCTGCTGTGCTCTGAATAAATTAAAAGGCAAAGCTGCTACTCGATGTGCTATCAAAACAGAAGTAAACTACTTTTACTGTAGAATAAACATCTGCTGCCTGCAAAAACTGCATAGGAACAGGAGCTACTTGTTTTGACTCATTACATGCTAGAAGACTTTTAAGTTTTTTTATCCTATAGACAAAAATTTCATAGTTACTTAATAACTGTCTTATTGAAGAATCAGCCCAAATGTACTTAGGATGAGAAATTCTTGTATATTTTTCTTTGATGTAAATCCCCTTGTGTACTATATGCATCAAATATAAAAGATAGTATCTGCAGTAGGCAGAAGTTCTCCATTTGAATTCCTATTCAATACATTTTAGACTATATGGAACAGTTTATTTTTCAGCACAATGTCTCCAGATGATATGACCAAAATGCAACACTGAGTACATTCTTGTCTTCACCGGTACATCAACATCAACCATCCATGAACAAAGTTCTTTTCATGAAACAACATTTTCATTTCCTATGAATACACAGGAAGAATGGA
>JANHZU010004500.1:98456-112603 GCA_032468055.1 Acrochordus granulatus
GTGTGCATTTGGACAGACTCCAGGAAGAACTGCAGGACAGGGGGGCCTGGTAGGTTGCTGTCCATGGGGTCACAAAGGGTCAGATATGACTGCGTGACTGAACAACAACAACAATATATACAGGCTCTGAATTTTTCTGTGTTGCACTGCTCCAGTTCTAAAGTACATTTGATCAAAACTTTTTTCATTTTAAAAATTCTATTATGTAAATTAGTTCCATTGTAGCTAATATATGATCCATGTTTTTCAAAATATTGATCCTTGGCAGAAATATGTCAATATCTTGCACTATACAGTATAGCAGTTTCACAAATCTTTGATGGTACCCTTTGCTTCACCAAGAGTTCAAGGAAGATCCTCCTTTGAAGTAATTAACTGAAGAGTCACTGGACCCAGCTTCCCACCAGCAGAGAGGCTACAGTGCCATCTTCACTTGGCTAACATGATTTTTGTTTACACATGTGTGGAAACATTTCATGCAAAATAAAGCAGCCAGCTGGATCAGAACAGCTCTAGCTGGTTGTTTTTTCAAAACTGAATGACTCATGCTTCATCCGATCTAGGCAGAATGTCTCAGCCATCCAAGTCATCACACTGGAATGGCTTGACTGCAATCTGTACAAGCCAACAAGTAGTCCTCAACTTACAACCATTTGTTCAGTGATCATTTGAAATTATGACAGTGTTCACTGAAGGAAATTATGAGTGGTCCTTGGAATTCCATCCATCTCAGCACTCTCAACATCACCATCTGAGCAATCTACTTGCACTTGTGACTTGCTGCCAAGTACTCTATCATCACCTGATCACTATTTTCAATCTTCCCTGCCAGCTTCTCCTAGTAATGTATGGCTGTGAGAATTAGACCGTAAGGACAGCTGCGCACTGAAGAACCGATGCCTTCAAATTGTGGCCCTGGAGAAGACTCTTGAGAGACCCTTGGACTACAAGAAGATCAAACCAGTCAATCCTAAAGGAAATCAAACCTGGTTGTTCATTAGAAGGACAGAGAAGCTGAAGCTCAAATACTTTGGCCATATAATGCAAAGAGAGCACTCATTGGAGAAGACTGTGATGTTGGGAAAGATTGAAGGCAAAAGGAGAAGGGGATGGCAGTGGATGAGATAGTTAGATAGCATCATGGGTGAAATGGGAGTGGATTTGGTAGACTCTGGGAGCAGTGCAGGATAGGGAGGCCTGGTATCCTCCAGCCCATGGGTCATGAAGAGTCAGACTAAACAAAACAACAAGCTAGCTTCTCCAGAAAGTCAGAAGAAGGTTGCAAATCACTGGTAAATCTTTCCTACCCACAGACTCATGCACCATGCATTGCCTCTCACACATTCCCATGCTCCATTCCCCACCCAGCAGCAGCCATACTTGCTGGATGGCTTGGGACTTGCAAGTTTTTGCTGTTTTCCCCATTGACTTTTGTTATAGGAAGGCTAACAGGAAGTTACCTTGCCTAATGACCATGGAACTCAGTTAACAATGGCAACTGGGATTGCCATCTCTAAACTGTGCAGTCATGATTTATAACCACTTTGGTGAGCAACAAAAATTCTGGTCCCAATTGCCATTGTAAGTTGAGGACCACCTGTATTACATATTGCAAGACATTCCTATTACATAGCATTGCAATATGAAATAGTCCTGCTTATTAAGTTGTGAGATTTAATCTAGATTTAGCTAAAAGGCAAACATGGATGGTTTTCAACTGATTGTGAAATTCAATGACAAAAATATTTGATTCAGATTGATTGGTCAGAGAGTCTATAGAGGATTTATCTGTGGAGTCCTTGGTGTTTTCTGATCTTGGTTGTTTGCTTGCAGACACTTTATTAACTGACTGAGTAGTGTCATCAGTGTTAATGGGTATAGAGTTTGCTCCCTACAGTAGCTTGACCTGCCAGTTTGGGCCACAGTGTGGTTTTCTCCTTGATTAGGGTATTATTTTCTTCTTGATTAGGGGAAACCCTCACAAAATCAGCAGGATGAAATATAATAGGTAAAAGCAACAGATAAAAGACAACTGAAAAATGGCTTAAAAGGCTGAAGGGAAAAAGAAAGGTAATGTTTGATGTGAATGTAAAGCTGTAGAACATCAGTGGGGAAGTTATGGGCCTCAAGAACCACTTGTACCCTTTATAGATGAGATTCACAATCTCTGAAAGCCTTTCACAGGGTCCTTGGGAGTTCTGAAATTAGTCTAAGTTGTAATTTTTAATGCAACAGAAGAAGGAAATGATTAATATGACTAGAAATAATCATATCAAGTATATTGAATTAAATGTAAATTCAATAAACTCCTTGTTTAATTCTTGTTTACTTTTTGGAATGCAAAATATTTTTATCCTGCCTTTATTGTTTTTATAGATAACTAGGGTGGTGAACATACCCAATACTCCTTCCTCTTCCTATTTTCCCCACAACAACAACCCTGTGAGGTGAGGTGGGCTGAGAGAGAGTTGCTGGCATAAAGTCACCCAACCAGCATGTTATTAAAAAGCCTGATGCTGCTCTTTGTCCCAGCTAAGGAATGCTAAATTCAGGGAACATCCTCCTCTCTGAATTTTGTTGTGCTTGTAGGATTTTCACCTTTGATTAAATAATTTTCTTACTTTCAAATTGTGAAAGTCACATCATGAGCTACAGATGTTGTTTTAAACTAAATAGATGTTGAGGATGAGTTGGTTGTCCTATAATGCAGGATATGAATTGGCTCCAGAATTGGTGAGGTTTCAGGTAGCGACATAGTTGTCATTTGATTGATCCAGCAGTCCCTTTGCACCAATAAAGTCCTGGGAGGGCAACATATGGCTCTCCAACTGTTGCTGTTGGTTTTGGCTTCTATGAAATTTAGCCAAAATGATCTATGTCCTGTGGTGGAGGATGATGAAAGTTGTAATCCAACTATAAATGGAAATGTAGCCTTTAATCACAGCATTAAAACCACCTTTCCCATTATGTCTAGGTATTAAGATTTCCAGAACAGGGTCTTTTAAAGAGGCCTTGAGTATCAGAGGTCTATTTTTCTGGTTCATGGTAGAAGATCTTCTCTTGTGTTGTCCCCAAGCTAAGATACTCCTTTGAGACTTAGATTTGGCCCACCAGTCACTCAACATTTAGAAAAATCTGTAGAAAGGTTCTTCTTTTACCAGGCTCTGCTAATTGTTTTTAGCATTAACTTTTAGATAACTTACATTAAATTCACTTAACTATGTTTATGTTCTATATATTCTCGGGTTTTTTTTATTTTACATTAGTTGCTTTTAGTACGCAAAGTTGGAAGACATGGTATCAATTGAATAAATGCATAAATAACAATAAGACTTCAGAGAAAACATTTCTTTACTAACAGAAAAATTTCCTATTTTTTTTCTGATGAATCTAATTAAGCTAGATTGTCAATCAATACATTCTTCACCTTTTATAGAACAGATATATTTTGTATTTTAAAATACTAGTGGATTTTACTGGAAGATATGTCTTGCCATTCTTTGCAATTAGCCTTAATTACAATTGAATGCCATTTAGACTGCAATTATTTTTACACATCTGAACTGTGGGATCATTGCAAAGATGATCCCAAACCTCCAAAGATATCCTTCTTTTATTATTTTATGAAATTGGATGGGAGGTTTAACAAGATGGAATATAATTCCACTAATAAAGAGCTCCTGACATGGGATTCACATCTACATACTAAATTAAGCAGACTAAAAAGACTACTTAATTAAAAACAAAATGGATTATTGCTTCTATTTGGTCTTCTGAGGAAAGATTTGAAGTCCATTAATGAAAAAGATACCTTATACTGCTGAACTCTCTTTAAAATAACAAAAATTTGCTCAAAATAAACTTATAAAGGCAGCTGTTGCACATCTTGAATTATAACTGGTAAGATTTAAATGCTATTGGCAATTGAATTGGAGAAGTTGAGGAAATATATTCATTACTTGCAGCAGGAAACACATTAAACCATGCTAGCCAATTCCGTAGGATGTGTTTCTGTTGTTAGGACAACCTCCTTTGATTAGAGCTTCCAAGGAATCACTGTAGTCAGAGAACTGGACCACCCATTATCTTAAAATATAATTTCTTAAACATAGTTAGCTACCTAGATCATAATTAAGTAGGCTCACAAATCATATTAAGCCATAAACTGTGGTGCATATTTTGCACAAAGCTATCATGTTTTTCAATTGGTTTTGACAGTGTGCTGGATTAATTAAGTCTGTAGGTCCTTGGTGCTCATTGAGCACTGATGATGTTACCTAGTCAGATAATGAAATGTCTGCAAGAAAACAACCAAGTCCAGAGAGCACCAACAGGCCCAATGTTCAACCCTGGTAAATAATATTTACCAATATTATCTTCTATTGGTAAATTTACTCTCTTAATCAATGTATATGGCCACCCAACTTGTAAATTGCAAATGTTGATTCACTAAACATAGTATATTAGTGTATTACATGAAGCTAGCCACATATAACTTGTTCCACAAAACATAGTTAAATATACCATAGCTTGCTAATAAATAGAGTTGGTATATTACCGTAAAGCAGGAAAAGGACATCCGTGCCTTCCAAATATTGCTGTCAGAAAAGTTCTCAGTATTTTTCACCTCTTACTAGCCTCTGTGAGGCTGCACAGCAACATTTGGAAGACCAGCAAGACCACTGGGTTAGCCATTTATGAGCTAGAAAATCCTATAATCTCACTTGGACTAATTTGTTCAGATTTAGATATGTCCAGTAGCAGCCTTAAATGTTTCAAGAATGTTACTGTTGATACAGTATACTGTTTTTTGTTTTGTTTTTACTTCTCTAACATCTATTTGAATAAAAGAAAGGATGTTACAAAAAGCTATCAATCTCTAGTACTGTCTCCTCCATAGGAAAAAATAACACCAGCTGGGGGGCAAGAATGTTCTTTGCTCCTTCGTATCCCACAGCTATGAAGCCTTAGAAATATGCTACATTCTGAAGATCAAACCTCAAACAATTTTTTAAAGAATTTTGGGAATTCAAAGGATAATACTGTACAAATGTTAAACAGTAATATTGAGAATTACAGAATAGTGCAATAAATCTTCCTCACGCTTCTGCAGTTCCTCTAAGGCTTTGCTCATAATCAATGAGCTCCTATTGTTTGGATACTGAAAGGTGCCATCCTTTTTTAAATAGTAATATAGCAGTTTCCAAAGGTGTGAGCAACAATTGACGAGACTAATGACATTCTGTATCTATCACTCAAGTCATTATGCTGGATTTGATCCAAAGACAACTTGAGAAGGTTTTGATGCTTTTCTCATTAACAGTCATAACACCTAACTGATTTGTTTCCACATGAATGAGATTTTCTGCGTATCTCTAGGATTTGTCTTCTTTCTATATATTTTTTTTAAAATTATATCATTGCCCATCTTAAATGATTGTAAAAGGTAACGTTTTCTCCTGCTAGTTGTGACTGACTCTAGGGGGCAGTGCTCATCTCCATTTCATAGCCAAAAAGCTAGCATTGTCTGAAGATGCTTCTGTGGTCATGTGGCCGATATGGCTATATCGCTAAGCACAGAGAATGCTGTTACCTTACCACAATTTAGGCAGTACCTTTTCATCTACTTTCATGTTTACATGCTTTCAAACTGCTAGGTTGGCAGGAGCTGGGGCAAATAATGGGAGCTCACCCCTTACATTCTGGGTGGCTAACAAAAACTACAAAGAGAACATATGTATAAAGCAGTATAAAAGAAAACAAAATACAACTAAAATGATCATAATTAACCAAGGGTTCTCACAACACTAAACATAAATTTAACTCCATTAATATCCTCACCCTATTAATACCTGGTAGAAGATGGGCTGGATGCTCATGGTCTTCAAAAAGGACAATAGATTCAGGGCCATCCAGCTCTCAGAAGGAAAGGGGATGGAAAGTTGTTCCACAGGGCCAAAATCATGCCTAGAAGGATTCAGGACTATTATTGGTTTCATTTATCTCCCTTATCATTACTGTTCACAAGAATTATTCAGTAGGTTTATATTTATTTATATGGTATTCCTATATGGCCACCTATCTCATATAGATGACTCTGAGTGGTTAACCATTAAAAACAAAATAAAATCAGGATAAAACAATCCAACAAAAAAAATCCATTACAGAATAATTGCCAAGACCATTCAATGTCTCATATTCAAATTGACCATGAAATAGGCTCAGCTATGCTGCCAGGGTCCTAGGCTAAATGGCAAAACCACATTTTTGATGCCTTGTGAAAAACTAAGAGGAACAGGGCAAGTCTGATCTCAGGGGGATGATATCCAGAAGGCAATGCCACAGAAGCATCCCACCAGATGGAACTTTCTAGCAGATGGGACCTGGAGCAACCTTACCACCAGAATCTGTAGGCAACATATTTAGTAGGTCTGAACAACTCTTCAGATTTGAAAGGAAGCATGTTTGAAGAATACAAAAATCCAAATGGAGCATCTATTGCATGTGCAGCTCCTCAAATCAGCTGGACCTTTTCCAGGATCAAGCATCTGCTCTTTAAGCTGTCATTTTTAAACCACTTTTTAATTAAAACAAACTATTTAAAAAAGCAAAAAATGCAATTTAAGAAGTTGCAGGTGGGCAGTATTCATATTCCCATATGTTCTGAAGCAGCTTTTTGTCTTCAGAACCAAAATGCTGCCCAGGTCTAAGGCATGTTTTCCATTCTCTATAAGGAGATAGGGACAGGCCAAGTTTTCAGATGAACTTCCATAGCTAAAGGTAGTGTCATTCCTGGTCCTAATGCAACACCTTTACAACAACAGCATGTTCACTAAATAACAGTCCCAAGCCTGGGTCAGGCCTTGGCCAATCTTCAATTCATATTTCTGATAAACTTTGGTTCCAGAAAGAGTGGTCAGCCTTGAGATTCTCAAAGAATGTTCACAGTAAGTGGAAACGCTGGTTTGGATTTTGATAGAATTAAGCACTATCAGGACCTTGGAGAGCTCAGTGAAGATTGTTGCACCCTGGTTGGCTGCTCTTTCTAGAATCAAAGTTTATCAAAGTGGCAACTTGGCAAGATGCCTTACCTTTCCACCCGATTTTATTCAGCTGATCAAAAGGACCTGAACGATGTTGTCCGCACTCAGTGAATCAGCACAGGATTTTCGTAGCTGTTTGTTATTTGTCTGTATCACGTTCACCGGCATCTACAAGTGTGTGTGTGTTTGTGTGTATCGAAAATTACCAGATGATAGGTGTAGAGACATGATGCAAACCCCACCCCTTTAGAGAGCTTGTGTTTAAGTTCTGATGACAGAACTTTGGTCTAGAACAGTGTTTCTCAAGCTTGGCAAGTTTAGGATATCTGGACTTCAACTCCCAGAATTCCCCAGCCAGGACATAACATACTGACTATGCCTAGGTGTCACAATTATTTAATTAAACATGCATAGGAAGCTGACTTTTTGAATGGGATATATTAGAAGCAGCATTTTATATATAGGCATAAAATTTGCAGGGACTTTAAAGCCTTCCATCTCCAACCTAAAACCAGGGAAGGAATGTAGGAATAAGCAAATGAAGAAACGAAGTCAGACATCTGTGGGTTTGTTTTGGTTTTTGAATGAGTGGAGCATTCAAGAGTTTGTAAAAGTGAAAGCAGAGATTGTGGATACATTGAAATCAGTGCTGGAGAATAAATTGTTTACAGTAAGTAAAATGTATTTTGAACTCACTACAAGTATGAATTGTATCAGCTAAGTAAACGGATGTTAGGAATAATCCTAACATTATAAAAAAAAACTGGGAAGGAAAATGGGGTTGGAGAAAGTGCAATGACTAGCAGATCAGATGGATCTAGATGAAGTTACACTGCCAAAGCTTTGCTTTCTTCCTTGAAGACATCTGAAGAAAGTCATAGTCTGAAGAGTGTGCTGTGGAAACAAAGTAGGATATGCCATGAGATTTTTCTATTCAACACAGATAAAATTAGGCAGGAATGTTCACGGTGATGATCCCTGGCTTCAAATGGTAGACAAACCCAAGTGATTGAAATCCCCTTCACCCTGTGATGTAAGATAAAAAGGGGCAGGGCTTTAAGTATCCAGTTGTACTCATTACTTTGAAGCCACATGCAACTTCTGGGAATGCCTTTGCCCTAAGGAATTGAAGAAGATGGAAGACTAACTAAGAGGATGAATGTGCCAATCTGTCAACCAGTATGTATGTAGTCCTTTTTTGCCGTTAAAGTAGGTGCAATTAGAGTAATTAGAACTTGCCGTGTGTACATACATGTTACGCTTGCAAATACATGTAACTGCCCAAAACCTAGGCTGTTATCTTGAGTGCAGAGGAAAAAACTCTCTCTGCAAGGCAGTGTCAAAAGCCAGGTGGCCGTGTTCATTAGCCATCTGGGAGAAGAAGGTGTGCAAGCTTTGAAGTGCAATTAGCTAGTAATAGCTGCTGCCTGTTTTACTGTGCTTCCTAATAAATGAAACAAAAATCAGAAAAAAAATATTGTTCCACTGTGTCTTTCATCAAATCCTATCTATGAAGCCAGAGAGAGCCTCTTTAAAAGCTATATGTAGTTTGTTTTTTGTTTTATGTTAGCTGATTACTGTAACTGGTTTTACGCATTATGCTAAACCAAAATATTTCTTTTTACATGAATCTGGACCCTGTGATTTCAAAACCACATGTTCTACAAACTGCAAATCATGATTTTGCAAATAGTGAAACCCTAGCCATTGAGTTGGTTGTCATCTGGGTTTCTTCTATTATCAGAAGGAATAGCTTATTTTACAAGGGAGCTAAGGAGCCATTTTTTGTCCAAACCAATACTGTCTGAATTGAAACCTGTTGGAATGTAATCTGAGTCCAAAGTGGATGAGCCCAGAGCCAAAACTGAGCAGAATTAAGAATAGGACTCTTTCCTGTATTCACTATTTAACATAGAGCTTCCATATCTGAGGCTGTATCTGTTGGCTACCATTTCAAGGTTGTCTGGATTTTTGCACCCTAATAAGGTAACTCTAGCAGAAATAACAAATCAATGATAGCAGCATCCTTTTCTAACTTGAACAAGTTGTTCCTTCATTAGCTTCCCAGTGGCAGGATAGGGCAACTAAATGCATGTTAGTAACCTAGACTGAATCCAAAGAAGGGACATCGTCAGAACGAAATGACATCTATACTCGAAACATTCCAGAAACATGGATTGAGGAGGATGGAAGGGTTCATTTGGCTTGCGGACCCAAAGTCTCAGCTCTTTACTCTTCTTCTTGATCCTGCTTGTTCATTGTCACTCAGGTACTGCAATGGTTTTCGGAAGAGAGGGTTCAAAATAAAGCAATGATAAGGTTTCTACTTATCATTTCCCTGGAAATACTAAACCATTATGAATCCCCCTTAGCTCTTACCCTACAATTCTATCTATGCAATAAACAGACATTATAAATGCAATAAATAGGGCAATTTAGCAGACGCTAGTCTGCCGGGGTTTTTTATTTTGTTTTAATGGAGGTTTATTTTATTTTTATTTTAATATATTGTTTTTTTATTGTTGTTAGCTGCTGAGAGTCTTTGAATTTCAGCGGCACATACATTTAATAAATAAATAAATATAACTTTATCAGTGCTTTTGTTATGTGAAAAGGTAGAGAGCTGTGTGCAGCTGCTTCTTTTTTGCCTTAATGCCAATAAAACTGCCACCTTTAACCAAGCTGATATTATGCCTTCCTAGTTAAATGCATCCTTATTTAGCAGATCAAATCAATAGATGTCTGCAACTGATTAATGTAATTACTGTATTTGGATTCCTCCCCTTTGAGATGTTTTAATGATGACCCACTGTATAATAACATCTTGTTTTATTAAGAATAAAATTGAAAGCCAGTTCAATTTATTCACAGATGCTGATTGATCTATATCCATAAGCTGTTTTTCATTTTACTCTTTGGTTACTGAATGACAGTATGGATCTATGGGTAACTTGCTGGAAAACGAAGCACACATCATCCTCAAAGCTTTTTAAACCAAGTGGTTCATTATAAGCAAACTATTTCCTCTTGGCTTCATCTTGAAAATATGTAGAACAATCTACGTGCAGAATTGGTGGCATAAAGAACTTCTTGCAGAAAATTTCAGATGTGCTGGCTTTCTGTTCCTATGCATTTTGGTATTTTCTTTAAAAGCATATATGTGATCTGGAGAAGATAAACTAAGAAGTTTAGGGGACTTCCAAGAAAAAAATAGGCAGTGATTCAAATCTGGAGGCTTGTAAATCTTGTCAACTTAACTTCAGTTTTTTTGATGGTAAGGTTAAGCTTTCAGCTTCATTGCGAAGCCTTTTTCAAAACCAATTAAAAATTAAAAATAAGAGAAAGGAGAGAGTCCAGAGATGTAAAATAGACTTAGCACCATTCCTCATTGCTCTTCATCGCAGTCAGCTCCAATCCATGACAAAGAGGAAGGGGCAAGGTGAAACAGTCACAGCCCAAATGTTCTTAAAGGAGCAGGCAGACTCGCCATTCTCCTGCAGCAAACAACTGCAAAATGCAGAAATAATCAATGTAGAAAGAATCCTCAGTATCTTTTTATTTTTAATTGGTTTTGAAAAAGGCTTTGTGATGAAGCTAAAAGCTTAACCTTACCATCAACAACAAAAAAATTAAAGTCTAGTTGACAAGATTTACAAGTCTTCAGATTTCTTTTATTGCCTGGATTACTGAGGATTCTTTCTGCATAGGCAGTGATTGTTATTGCTTATGTACTACCACTATGAAGAGAACTAAGGGTGTACATTTACCTCCAATAAAAAGGAATTGTCAGAGGTATTCCACAACATAACTCCTCCTGATTAAAATTGCCATCCCACCATTCCTTATGGTGATTCCATAAGGAAACCTATGAATTAGACTATCAGTCTGGTCAAGATATTATTATCTTTTATCAGCAATTGATAGCAATAGCAGATTCATAAAACAAGCAGTCATGCCAATGGTTGTGAAAATTCGACTCCCAGGTTCCTGTAGTAATTGTACCTGAGTTGCACTCCAGATTTAAAAAGTGCTGAATTTCCTGAACTTTCAGTCCCCTCCTGGAGCCCATCCTCAGAGAACAACAAAGCCAAGTTATGCATGCAATTACAAATAAAAATGACAAAGAGATATTACAATTGACACCACACATTACACTGTTCACCTCTGGATATTTAAAAGGCATTGCTGCATTACAATGATGTTAATCCCTCCCTCCAATGCCCTTGACTCAGCATGTCTTATCTCTTCTCCGGTATAGATGTTCTAATTAACCCAAAAGAGGGGGAAGCACATGACACAAGGTGCTAAGGGGACTAAGGATGAACTAAATTTGAAAGGAAAAATGGATGGTACATTGGGGGGGCAGTCCTTGAGATGCCAGTGAGGCTGCTCTCCTCACGCTGCTGCCTCGCTGTTTTTCATTGAGGCAGAGGGCTGTATAAGCAGGCAGCAGCCCCACACACCTGTTAATGGATGTCCTCTCTTTCTCCTGCCTCCATGAACCCTTTTGCTGTTCTACTGTCTGCTCTCCCCAGGACCCTCATGAAGAGAAATGAAAACTATGCCCTTGTTCAACAGTATGCAGGGCCGGGAGTGAGTTCAGGTCTTTACCTCTTATTGCAGCAGCATATTCCCTCAACCTGATCTCAGGCATGTTTGGCCCACATAATTCAATTTGCAGTCAGTACAGCTTATTCGATATACGCCCTCCTCCCGATTGCTCTTCAGATCTCAAGTGATCTTTAAATTGCATGTTGCAACGATGAAGCGTGGATGCTGGGTGGATTGCTATCCCCACCCCAAATCGGCAAAAAAGGCACTCCACTGCTTCAGAAATGCTGGAAACATCGGAAAACTGCTGCCAGTATTTGATTTCTGTATGCCTTAGTATCTCCCTCCATCTGCACAACCAGCCACGTATGAAAGATTTTGGGTAGCCATTCTCTTGAAACTGATCATATAGGTAACATTGTTCTTTCGCTCTGGCAGTGAGTGTACTACAGTGTGTTCGAACGTGTCCAAATAAAGTGATTATGCAGGTCTTCTCATGTGCTATTGGACGATTGCTATTGTAGTTTAATATTTGCTTGGTATTCGTGGGTTTCCTTGTTTCTAGGGCCCCGTCTTCCATCTACAAACCGTCATCTCCAAAAAGAACAATTTCCCCCCTTCTTCCCTGTAATAATCCTTTGAAATTATTACTGTGACCTGTTTGCCTCTTGCCGTTCTCTCAAGCGCCAGGTTCGAAATGAAGCAAAAAAAGAGTCATAATAAGCTTGTTCTCGGGGCTGCTATTTGAAAAAGAGTCAGGAACAAAAGAATCAGACATTTTCTATTGTTCTGAATCATTGCAGAATTTCTCTCCAGCCATTTGTCTGTATTTTGTGGGTAGTGGTAGATAACAAGAGAGTATCCATTTCAGTCAACAGAACTTTTTGCATTAAGAAAGGAGTAGAGGGCTTTTTTCATACAGCACCATCGTATTGTAGGAAAACTGAAAAATGAAGCAGAAAATCTTTTTTCATACAGCACCATTGTATTGTAGGAAAACTGAAAATGAAGCAGAAAATCTGCTTCATTTTTAACAATGAGGTGAAAGAGAAATATCACCCACCTGGCTAAACAGATTTGCAAAGTTGGAGAAAAGGAGAAAGGGGAAATTAGAAAAGAAATCAGACAGTCCAAAGTTGTAAACACATGACTCGCCCAAGCTACAAGAAAATCCAAGTCCAGTTCAGGATTCAAATTCAGAGGAACAGTACCATATTAGGAGGGCTAACGCAAAAAGTATGCAGACAAGAATTTGAAAATCTGCATGCTTGAACCAAAGTCAAGAATTCCTCAGTTCAAGGCAATAATATGGATGGTTGTGAATATGGTTTCCAAAAAAACCCTATCTCTTTAGTACAATCTGTGTTATTTTATGCAGTGGGTGTTCAAGTCCCTTCTAGATTCAGTTAGGGCTAATCAACTCTTAATTGGTGCTCACTTACTCTCAAGGAGAGCCTGGCTTTGTCCCCTTCTATTTGATGACACTGTTGCACTGTCACAGGAGGAGCATGTTTATTTGAAAAACTAGGGATGCTTCTGAAATTCATCTCTACTTCTAGATAGTTGTAGTTTCCAGGACTCATATTTTTCTTCTTTCTATTTTAGTTTCTCTCCCAGCTTTCAAATCTCTCATGACAAAAGACAAATAATATTTCTGCAAAATAACAAACAAAATGTAGCTGAGCTAGGAATAATATCAAAAATTTTCCCCCAAAATACCAATTTTTAGACCAAATCTTTTGCACAAAGCATTGTTTTTAAAAAATGAACTGAGTTGCATAGCAACTTTTGGCTTTTATTTCATTTGATACAAGTGTCTTAAACTTTGTAGGACATGGTTCCTTTAATGTACTTGTATGCTACTAGGCTTGCTAATGCCAGAAGTCAAGCCATAACTTTCTATTGTCTTGCAATTTGAATGCTAAATTTACAATACCTCACTAAGTTGCATAAATTACTGTTATGATTAGGAATATGTAGATCCCTCTGGCACATTCAGTTTGGTTTTGATTTCACTTATCTTACAAATAGAGTAAAGACTTTAACAGATGATTAGTCTATCCTTCCCCCAAATATCTGTTGAAGGAATCTATTGAGACTACAACCTGCAGAATTCAAATATTCCAACATATCTGATGAATATCAACACAGCCACTGAGGTTAACCAGTGTAGCCCTAATGCCAGTCCCAAGCCCGGATAAATGGGGAGAGTTGCGTCAGGAAAGGCATCCAGTGTAAAACCTATGCTGACTTAATATGCAAATAAAAAAACAGTTTTCCATACTGGATCAGTCGAGGCCCAGGCTACCAACAACTGCCAGCGGTACTGTTAACCAACAGGGTACTGTGGAAAGTGTGCTACTGTTGGATAAAGGATGAGAAGGAGAGGGGGTAGGTGAGCCCAGAGAAAGCAGGAGAGGATAAAGAGTAGAAGTGAAAGTAGGAACCTTAAATGTTGGCACGATTACAGGTAAAAGAAGAGAACTGGCTGATATGATGGAGCGGAGAAAGATAGATATACTGTGTGTCCAAGAGACTAAGTGGAAGGGCAGT
>JANHZU010004501.1:50595-60811 GCA_032468055.1 Acrochordus granulatus
TGGGAAGGATTGAAGGGAAGAGGAGAAGGGGACGGCAGAGGATGAGATGGATAGATAGCATAGTCAGTGTGATGCGTATGAGCTTGGAAAGACTCCGGGAGGCAGTGCAGGATAGGGGGGCCTGGAGTAATTTAGTCCATGGGGTCGCGAAGAGTCGGACATGACTGTGCGACTTAACAACAAAACAGTTTTAATTACAAGTTGAGGACAGCAAATGGTGAATTCCATGGCTTTGCTTTTGTTCTTCCAGAACACCACATGATGGCAGGAAGAAACACCATCGACCATAATTACTGTGTGGTCAGGTGGACTTGGACAGATGTGGGCTGGTGTCTGAAATATAAAGTTTAACTACTTTTCAGATTGCCCAAGGACAGGTCGCCAGCATGGAGGTACTTGTGCTTGTGAATTGTCATTCAGACTGTTGCTTATTCTGGATCAAATGCTTTTCTGAAAGAGGACTAAATTCTGTTTTCAATCCCAGGTCTAATACTACTCTGAAAGAGTACTAGATACTCACTCAGGCATCAGGATGAAGGCTCAGAATGCACAAGAGGGGAGAGAAGAAGTTGCAAGGATAATCACGAGCAATCATGGCCAATAGTAAAGAACTGTAATAGATGTAATATAACTAAAAAGAACAACCAGGTTGTGTTATTTTTTCCTTAGGTCTTAAATAAAGAATTATTAAGACTTGCCGGAAAGCTTTGAAAAGACTTCAAATCAGATTATTGGTGAGACACAATGAAAATGGACATCAACATTTGAGAGGGCATCTTCAGCTTCTGCTGAATACTTCAGTCCAACATTTCTGATTGGAGAAAATGTGTCTCACAAAAATGTGAGAAGGATATTCAGAGCCTTCAAGGGGTTTACTTTAGATTGTTCTAGGAAATAGTTGGGAAGATTGCTGACTGAAAAAGGTGCCTATAGATCCAGAAGAACATCATGGGAGACAACTGGCTAAACATGAACCTCAAATAAACATTGATAGGACAGAATGAAATAGAGGGTGTTTGCCACTATTTGTCCGAGGTCTAAAGCTGTAGCTGCAAAGGAGGAGTGTAATGCCACAAACATCAAAATATTATAATACAGAACCAATCCAATGATCATTTCAGCCCTTCACTAAGCAATAATCTATGCATGCACCTTAGAGCAATGTATATTTGGTTCATAGAGTCTGCTAGAACTGGGTTTTCCCCAGGTAGAATCCAGAGAGTGGATTTGTCATCTGCTTTTTCATATGAATAAAAATGGGGTAAATCACACATGGCTTTATGAATAATGCCTTTGAATGCTGGGTTGCAAATTTCCCCTACCAGACAGGACATTTAAAAATCCTGAATCATGTAATAAATAACAAATGAATCATCAGAACTCTCAAAGGACTGAAATGTTGAAGATGTTTTGCTGTGACGTTCTGAAGAGCCACTAAGTGTAATTGCATGCAAGGTTGCAAAAGACAGTGTATTTTTTATTTTAAATGACAAAATTTATGATGAATTGGAAATATACTACATACTGTTCCTTTTTGTAGGCAGAAAATTGACTTGCTCTTTTATTTCAGGTAGCTACTTTGTTTCAATAACATCAGAGGATTGATAACTTTTACATATTGAAAATTGTTCTTTTCAGTATTTAAATTCCTTCCCAGCAGTAGATGGTATGATTTTCTATATTTGCATCACAAGTAGCAAAAAAAAGCAGCAGAAAATATTTCTTATTTACATCAACAATTATTTCCCACCCAGACACAAGGACCCCATATATTTAATATACAAGAAAGTTGAGCACTTTTTCTACAAAAAGCTGCTTTTTCTAAAAGAGATATTCTTACTCAAAATTGTAAGTTTATGAATATGGCATCAGAATGTATGAATGGAGGAAGTAAAACCAAATTGGATATCTGGCATACAGATGGAAGCAGGGATATGCAATGCTGGAGTTGTTAGTCATGGAGAAATTAGCTGCTATGCATTCTAGCTTTTTTCTTGAAATGCTTAAGCCTTGAACACAAAGCCCAAGCCCAGTGAGGCTGGGAAGGGCATTATTTCACAATACCTGTAGAGGTGAAATGAAATCCTTGCCGTCTCAGTGACAGCTCTGTGGGCAATCTGACAAAACATAGGGCTCAGCTTGGCAAATGATTTTCTTAACTTTATTTTTAAAAAGAATGAGGGATTAAGGAAAAAGAAAGAAAGAAAGCTATTTCTCTAGTACAGTGATTCACATCTGAGCCTTACAAAGTCTGTTTTTTTTTCTGCCAAGAAGAAGAGGAAGGGAGGAAAAGCCAGCCTAGAACAACTTCATTACTCCTCAAATGTTTAAAATGGATTTATTTTACATATATACCAGCCCAGTTCTCTTTAGATAACTTAAATATAAAGTATGCTCACATTCATGCTGAATGTTTTTTTGTTATGAGGAAAGTAACAGAAAAATATCTCTGGTAGGAAGCTGTTTGAACAGGATTTTAAAAAGCAGGCTGTAACAGACTATTCTTTTCTGATAGTGAAATGGCTGTGAAAATAAAATTAGGAGGATGCATGTCAGTGTTGCCTTAAACTTCCAGAGGAAAATGTATGTATGTATATGTTGTCATAAATGCATCAATAAAAAGTAAACATATTCACTGTAAGCAAACGACTGTCCCTTAATTCCTTAAAATTATTCTCATTTTTTTAAACATACTTTTCCTTTATTCCAACTTATTTTTCAATAGCAAGAATAGGAAATAGACAAATGGCAGGGCTGTTTAGGCCTTTAATAGATCTCCAAACCTCCACAAGATCAGATCTGGAGGATGCAGAGGAGAGGGAGGGAAAATTCCAGTGGAGAAGTGGAAGGCCATTTGCAAAATGCCAGGGGTGCATCTAAGAATGGAAATGAAAAGTCCCCAAAGAGCATGGCAGCATTTGTTTCTTGCAGAAAATGTGTTAATGCTGAATCAGGTCCAGAACATTAAAAAAGTATTACTGCCTAAGCGTATATTCTTAATTCTCTTGCAGCTGCTTAAAAGGCCTAGGAAATAAAGGAATGGTTACAATAAGACTGGATTTAAGCATATAGTTGAGCTGAGGAGCAACAATGTCCTTTCATGGCACATGTAGTAAATCAAGCAACTGGTTGGATACCTCATAATTTGTCATTTCTGCAAAGTTGGAAAGGGTCTTCCAATCCAACATCAGCCAACCAAATACAAATTCTTTTTCGTTCTGCCATTTTTCTTGGTTTTGGATTTAAAAAAAATGTGAATCGTAAACTCACAAAATCATTTATTCTGATGGCTCTGTGTATGTGTGCCTTCAAGTAACTTTTTGATGCCTTTCAACTGTCTGGAGTAGGCTCTGTAGTGTTCAGAGGTGGTTTGCCTTTGCTGAGAGAGAGTGACTGACCCAAAGTCATCCAGCGTGCTTTGAACTAAGATAGAACTAGATCTCACAGTCTAACTCATTACGTTGAACTGTGATGGCATGACTTCTAGCATTATTCCATTAATTCACGCTGGTAGGTATTAAGAAAAATATCAGCTAACCATAATTGCATATCTACAAGAGATGATGTTTCTGTCCTATGCTGGACCAGGTTTAGCGAGCATATTCTGCTTTTTTCTACCAAGACTACTATTGTAAGAAGTATTGGTGGCTGAAATGAAAACGCATTACATTTTGTCTTTTTTTTTACTTTAATTGAGAATTTGTTATGGTTTACTCTATTACATATACAGGAAGCTTAATTCAAACTATTAGTTCCAGATAATTATACAATCTTTGTACACAATCATACAATCATAACCAATTATCTGAAAAGGAATCCTAATTATTTGATTTAAAATGCAGATGTAGAAGCAAGAGAAAATGATAAGGGAGAAAAATGTTCCCATTATCCCCTAAAACTTGTCCCATTTTTCTTCTAAAGTAACACCAGAGATGCCTCAGAGATTCCATACTTTCTGATCACTGAAATACAATATTCAAGCAGAAGGCAACAGAAAACCTTTTCCTTATCATCCCTAAGGAAAAAATCCTTGGATATGTCCCCATAATCACCACAAAAAAAAAAAAAAGGTTCCTCTATTTCAGTCTTAAACTAAGAGTCAAATGTAAGTGTTCCTTATATCCTTGATAGAAGAAGTCAGAAGTAATTGTTTGTATATATTTTTATTTTCCTTTCAGCAATATGAGCAAAGATGTGGCTCTCAGGTTCCTGTTCAATCATAGAGTCGCATACCAGGATGGAACTGCTTAGTTTTATTCCCTTTAGCTTTCAAATCCCAACAGGGGTTCCTCCTCAGAATGAAAGAAGTAAAAATCACACCATACAGGAATATAAAAAAATGGATCACATGGTATTTGCCATCTGTTTATATATATTGCTATGCCTGCTGTTTTGTTTTTGTTTTTTGTTTTGCATACTTCTCTTTTTTGTTTTCCTTAACCCCTGTGCATGTTCACGTCTTTACTATCAATTAGTACTTGGGTCAACCAGCACCTGCAGTCTTTCCCAACTTATCTTGCTTGATATTTTCTACCTGGAGGAAGAGACTTGCAGTAAAGGTAAAGGAGCGCATGACCAGCACAAACTGTGCTCCTGCATTAGCCTTTCATAAACAGATTCCCCCCCTTTTTTTTCTTCCGAATAGAGTAACAAGTAGCTCATGTCAACAGTAGGTTTTCCTTACTCAATTTTGGCTCCATCAAGAGAACTCATCCCCCTCCCCATCTCAGCAAAGGTGCTATTAGCCCCTTCCATACAAAGAGGGGAGTAACAGATAAATAATAAAGGCTGGCTGCCTGCACCTGCCATTCCACCACCTCCACATTGACATCAAGCCAGATAAGTTGGGGAGGACTTCAGGTGCTAGTTGACCCAAGTTCTAATTGATAATAAAGATCTTAAAATTCACAGGGGTTAAGGAAGGTAAAAAAAAGGAAGTACATAAATAATGGCAGGCAGAGCAGTATATATAAATGGAAATGGCAAATATATGTAATCTATATTTGTATTCTTGCATGGTGTGTTTTTACTACGTTCCTTTTGAGGATGAACCCCCATTGAGACTCGAAAACTAAAGGGAATAAAACTAGCAGTTCCATCCTGGTGCGCAACTCTTCTGTTTACCTCTTCTTTATATCTTTTTACACTTCCTATTTTTCTTCACGCTTTACCTTTTTTGATTATTAATTTATATTGTTTTTTATGTGTGTGTTTTGTAAAATTTAATAAAAATATTGAATGATTAAAAGTGGGCATAATCAGAAAAAAAAGAAACATGTTCAACCCTAGGGCATATTTGCTCTTCTTTTTTATACATTAACCAGTTGCCTCAATCTGGAGGTTATGCTACTCACAGCTCTTTTACAATGAGCAGATGACTAGGAAGGCCTTTATACAACTTCATCTGAGCCTCAGTTGAACCTACATCAAGGGATCTTTCAGTTAGTTCCTCATGCCAAGGTCACCTCATGGCTTGTTTACTGCAATTTACTCTATATTGGGCTATATTCTGTGTCGGCCCAGATCCTTTGCCCCTATATCCTGGGAGAGAGATCTTAGTGTTGAGAAGCCTAGAAGGAACAAAGACCCTGGAGCTGTGACTAGCTGATGCTAGGAGAATGAAGGGTCTACGTGGTGGTGCTATTGGTATATTGTTGGAGATATATTGGACCTAGCAATTTTTGATATTTAATTCTCAATAGGTCGTGCTCTTCCAGGAAGAGTTGATGTACAGTTGAAGTCCTTCTGAATTCCTTATTCCTGTTCAAAGAACAAGTAACAACTGTGGTTAGGTGAGCCTTTGGCAAATTCATATTGCCAATTGCACCATTCCTGGATTGGGTTGTTGTTGTTTAGCTTCTAAGTTGTGCCCAACTCCCCATAACCTCATGGATTGTAGAACCCTAGTGCTCCCTTGGATCCTGCTCAAATTCATGTTCATTGTGTCAATGATGCTCTCCTTCAAAGAATTGCAGAGAACTGTGGAATTTCAACAGTGTGAGAGCAAGGCTGCCATTTTCAATGCTATTTTGAGGCTCATCAAGATATAAAAGAGAAATACTGAGGCCTAATTGTAGAGCTGTTGGAGGCAGAGATCCAAGCACTTGCCCTCTACCTCCTCCTCCATGATGTGCTCCAAGAGGGGATGGGGCAGTAAGGACAGTGGTGATGGGCATGGGCTGGCTGGCTGGGTGAGCTATGGAGGCAGTGCAGGTTCTCCTGGAGAAGCCTCCTCAGGCAGGCTTCCTCTATCCTTCCTGGTGCCCTCATTCTCTGAGGCAGCAGCAGTGGTAACCTCCTCCTCTCCCTTCCACCTCTTCCTCCACTACCTCTTCAGCAGTGGTGGCTTCTTCATCCCCACCAGTGGCAGCTCTTTCCCAGATAAGAAATAGTCCCATTTCCTTGAATTCTGTTCCAGATCAAATCAAGAACTGGTAACTGTTTCTATTCAAGGTGTAGGAGAACTGGAGACTTGAAGTCTTTTTGAGATAAAACTGTCTTATTGTTAAGTTGCTAAGTCATGCCTGACTCTTTGTGACCCTGTGAACCACAGCATACCAAGCCTCTCTGACTCCAGTATCTCCCAGAACTCACCCAAACCCTCACAATGCTATCCCATCATCTCACCCTCTGCTGTCCCCTTCTCCTTTTGCCTTCAATCTTTCCCAGCATCATGGTCTTTTCCAATGAGTCCTCTCTTCATAATAGGTGGCCAAAGTATTTGAGCTTCTGTCCTTTCAATGAATATTCAAGGTTGATTTCCTTTAAGATTGACTGGTTTGAACTCCTTGCAGTCCAATTTTGTAGTCTTGTATCCTAGAAAAGACAAACAAGAAGAGATAACTACTGTCAGCTTAATTTAGGTCTTTCAGGGGATTTATTAGTATCTTGTTGTTTAACTTCACTTTTGGTTTTGAAATGTTAATACTCTTAATACAGTTCCCTTTGTATTTTGTTCTCAATGGCTTTGCATTGAAATAGATGTTTATTTCAGTACACTGCAATCATTGTGGTAAATGACATACGTATGAAATGAGCTATCACATTTTATGTGCTGTTTAATTAATAAAAGAATGGGAAGAGAGACTCTGGCTTCCAATTTCCCATTCTAATCAAGAGATTTTATAGAAAGATTACACATGGTGTCCTGATTTTCATTTTTGTTTGTAAAGAAAAAAATTACTCTTTTCCTCGCCTCCGCTTTCCTGCACAGTGTGATGGAAATGAGCCCCAATGGAATAGCAAAACTGGAGCAGTTCATCAAAAAGGTGAAGAGGTCTCTGAATACCTTCTTCATAATTCATGCCAGAGAGTGTTATGATGTAGGAAGAAGAGAGTATTAACTTACAAGCTTTCACGAATGAGAATATGGTTAACTCACAAGCTTTCATTAATAAGAATATGGAATATAAGAACATGGCTCTCTTAGTATCCCCAACACAAGCCAAAACCTGAAAAATATAAGATGGTCATAGCTGTTTACTTGTGTTTGTTTTCCTGTGAAGACAACTTTCTCCCATGTCTTGGCAGACATATTATGACTGCAATTCCTGCTACTTGCAGCAGCTGGAAATTCTATGGGGTACACTCCTATTCCAATTGAGTTGTCTTGGGCTGGGGAAAGGATGGCATAAGGGATAAGAAAGTCATTTCACAATATAGCCTAGGGCACCACATTGCTCTTACTTCTTATTTATTACCACTAGATCTGCTCAAAATTTCAAAGAAGTGCTTTCCTTCAAAGATGCTCTTGAGCAAAGCATACCCTTGAAACCATTTGCAAAGGAATAATGGTCCTCTCACTTCTTAGGCCTAAGCAGAGCATCCATATTATTTCACTTCTGTTTCAGGGTCTATCACAATTTTCTTTCTCAGAGCTTATGCTCCAGGGAAAGACTGAGAGGAGCTCTGTGGTACTGAAGAGAGATCTCTGAGGTAAGGGTACTTCAGATAGACTCTGGAGAATCGCTCAGTGCATTTATTTTATTTATTTCTCACATTTTTTATATTATCCATCTCCTTCAGAGAGTTACATGCTGGAGAAGCTTGCCAATTGCCTTGTCATATGAAAAAGTCTTCCAGGCTGACCAGCATCTGTATGGACCAGGGAATCTCACATCACCCTTAGCTAGAAGCTTTAGGCAATATCAGCATTTAAACCATTTACACCGAAGTTGCCAGTCTTGGATCTTGATCAACACTGTGGGTCTCATCGGTGCACATAAAGGGGCTTTGGCATGTACAGCCCCTTAGGTGATACTACTTGGGTACAAATTCAGTTGCTTATGTGCACAATGATTCTGCTATTCTCTGTTCTGGGATAAGCAGCTCCCTTCTGTGGCCACAGCAAGCCAGCCTAGAGGCATTCTGAGTTGGGTATCTGTGGTGTGCTGGATTACTCCTATGTGTACCAGAGTCAGCACACCAGTTATGCTCTCAGCAAGCACCATGGCATGTGCACAAGCAAGGTTTGTCAGTCCATGGTTTGAACATGTTCGTTACAGATTGCCTTCCCCTCTGATTTCCCAGATCAGGAAATACTGGCAATCAAGATCACTTCAGAGTGATAAAAAGATATGTAATAAAAAAAAATAACATCACCACCTCCAATATAAATCAATTAAAAAACCCATCAAAAACAATTCCTAAGAAATTATCAAAGGGATAAGATAAAAAAAATAAAAGCCTCCATTGGAAGAAAAAAAAAGGGAGACAGGGAAGTCCCATTCAATCTCAGGAGTCCTTTTTCTATCTAAGAAAATCGCTTTCACAGTAGTCTGTAAAAGTCAGGACACATTGTGTTTTGATGGTGCTAACACTGAAAGTTCAGTTGCCTGTTTTATGCTAACCAAGATAAACTGATGGTAGTCTCTCTGTCCCATAGATGGTAATGATGCATCAGACCACCAGGGAATTAAAAATGCCCCAGAAGTTTGTTGGATCATTGTGGCAAAAAGCAGACACATAAAATCTACCTTTATGCTTTAGACACACAAATTCCCCTTATTGGTCTTTATCTTAATAACATGAGTGAGGAGAGAATGGATGCAGTATGATCTATATAAGGCTCCTTAGAGAATGAGAGTGAAAGGAAGAGAGTGAGAGGATCAAGTACTGCTCACATATGTAGCTAAGAGGGCTCTGGGCATTTATTTCTATTTGAATCAATGATAGGGTAATTGGGCAGAATAGACAGAATAAGATGTTCTTATAAGTATGACTTCAAAGATCTGGAGTGCTGCACCGAACACCCAAAGAGGCCAGATTCATTCTAAATAGGAAGACAAGGTGGCTTGCCCATTACTCATACACATGGCACTAATGGGAGCACTCAGTGATGGCCTGGGAACATTAGCAGCTTAGAGTACAGCAATATTGATCCCATGAAATGAAAGTGAATACAAGTATGAGAAAAATATAGCAACTAGACACAAAGGAATTTGAGAAAGAGGAGGTATTAGCAAATGTTCCTTTTCTATTATCTGTAGAGCCACAATATGGGACAAACTAAAGCTTTAGAAATTCTTTCTTAAGGATGATGAAAGTTGTACATGCACACATTCACTCACAGAAACTCTTTGATGACATCAGATCCCACAATGGAGTGAGAGGACTGTGAACAGGGGTGCGTATATAGGGGGTCTAAAATCTGATTGAACAGGTAACAGCAAAAAGATCCAACATTTTTCGATTTTATTTAGAAATATAACAAAGGAGGTTCAACCAAACCTCATCAGGTTTGCTAATTGTTTTGCATTCCTTACCAAACCCCTGTCTAGCCAAACACAGCACACCAAAAACATTTATATTTTACCGATTTTCCCCCTAGACTCAAAAATATGTCCGAACAACTTATCATGTGAGCTAACATGAGTGTGTTCCTAACATAGTATATGCATTCTGGGAGGTAGGGTTCCAAACTTTCAGAATTTTGTCATAACTTTGTGGCTGAAACTGTGTCCCTTTTGTGTGTGTGTGAGACACCAAGATACATATTGAGGGGATGGGGCTCCAACATGTAGTTGCAACCATCATCTTGACTTTTTTAATTCCCTTCCTTTGCAAACTCCCCCCCATTTATCCTCCACATTGAAGTCATCTAGCTGAATGTTTCATTTCACATGCTAACAAGGTTATGTTCAAGATAATACAAGCTAGGCTTCAGCAGTATGTGAACCAAGAACTACCAGATGTACAGGCTGGTTTTCAAAGAGGC
>JANHZU010004502.1:0-11228 GCA_032468055.1 Acrochordus granulatus
GTGAAATCTGCCACTGCTTCCATTTCTTCCCCTTCTATTTGCCAGGAAGTGATGGGGCCGGTTGCCATGATCTTAGTTTTTTAATGTTGAGTTTCAAGTCAGCTTTTGCACACTTCTCTTTCATCTTCATCAAGAGGCTCTTTAGCTCCTCTTCACTTTCTGCCATTGGAGTGGTATCATCTGCACATCTGAGGTTGTTGATATTTCTCCTGACAATCTTAATTCTGGCTTGTGATTCATTCAGCCCAGCATTTTGCATGTTGTACTCTGCATATAAATTAAATAAGTACAGTGACAATACAGCCTTGACATCCTCTTTTCCAAATTTTGAACCAGTCCATTATTCCATGTCCAGTTCTAACTGTTGCTTCTTGACCCACATACACGTTTCTGAAGAGAGAGGTAAGGTGGTCTGGTATTCTTGTTTCTTTAAGAATTTGCCATAGGATGTTGTGATCTGTAAATTATGTCATATTTTATATGGGAGGGAGACAATCTTTGTCTGGCTTCTCTCATGAGTTCTGTCCAGTATGGTCAAATCTGTGGCATTGTTCTCATCTTCTTCAGAGCACCCAAATCATGCCAAGGTAGCCCCTCACCAGGAGATCCTGGGAGTTAACATACATAAATTTATTTTTTATGCCTCTGATCAGGAAAAGCTACTAACACAGAAGTGATTGTCAGACACATTTTCAACAAAGGTAAAGTTTTCTTTGAGTTGAACTCAATTACCAGTGATTTCATGGACTTCCCTACTGTATACAATTTTATTAGCAACATTATGGAAATAATTTTCTATTGTCTATTTGAGAGATTTTTGAACTTCCACATCTAGTTAACAATCCTGCCTATGCTGGTAATATCCTATTGATCTTAATCAGGTTTGTTCTTGTTTACCTTTCAAATCCTTCCAAGGGCAGTTAGCACTATATCACTTGATTATAATGATTCCATATAAAACTTCTTTTGATGAGCATTCAGTTGTGTCTGGTCCACAATATAGCAGCTCAAATAGTCTGTACTGATCTAAATTTGCAAATCTAATACAATTAGAGCTGCACTGCTTGCCAGTGGCTTTTGGATGCAGTTTAAGGTGTAGCTTGGTACTTTTAAATCTTACATAGCTCTAGACCTGAGCATTATTGAAAATTGCCTAGAACATAGTATAAAGCTGGATTCCCAGAAGGGAGGGGATGCATCCCAGAGCAGTAAAAGGCAACCCAGTTCAGATGTTATGTGTGAGAGAGAGTGAAGACAACCTCTTCCTAATAGTTCACAGAATATGTTGTCTCGAATGAATGCAAAAATTTATATCCCAGGAACACATGTAGATGCCAAAGAGTCGAGTCCTGGGAATGTAAGTTTGTTCTCCTGAGCTTTAAGATCTGTACTTGGATATTCTTGTCCTCTGATGATGGATCCAAACATAGATTCAAATGCTCAGGAGAACAAACTTACATTCCCATTGCTCGACTCTTTGGCATCTACAAGAGTATATTGTGGATGCAGATAGAAGAGTGCTCAGTCTAGCATGGCTTTGACTATAGGTGTGATAATAATAAAAACACAGCTTTGAAGACTCACTATATATTATTCTTGGTTTTGGGCCTGTCAACTGCCTCTGTCTGTGGAACAGCATTCCTCCAGAAATCTAAGTTCAACTTAGTTTGACTTAAGACTTAACTCTAGCAAGATTGAGTGGCTGTCGATATTTGGACCCTGCAGAGAAAAAGGTCTTCCATCTCTAGCTCTGGATGGGGTGGCACTACCTCAGACAGACACAGTGTGCAATCTGCATATTCTCCTAAACTTACATCTTCACGTAGTGTGCCAGTTGAGCCCATTCCTGGATTGGGAGGCCCTGTCCACCTATGCTGTTGTAACCTCTTGCTTAAATTGCTGCAACACACTCTACATGCGGTTGCCTTTGAAAAGTATTCAGAAACTTCAACTGATGCAAAATATGGCTGCACAAGTAATAAATGGTGCTGGCTATATGGCACATGTAAAACCATTTCTATGTTAGCTGTACTGGTTGCAGGTGTGTTTCCAGATGCAATTCAAGGTGATGGTTTTCACTTCTAAGCCTAGATGGTTTGGGACCAGATTACCTGAGGTACCATCTTTTTCCAAGAGTTTCTGCCCAATCAACTCAATCCAGTTGGGCATGTTGCAGATCATCAGCCAAAGAGTGTTGACTGGCAGGAACTAGAAGATGGGCTTTTTTTTATGTAGCCCCTTCCTTATGAAATATCCTCCTAATGGAGATTAGAATTGGCCCAACCCTGTTGACCTGTCACAAGGCTCAAAAAACTTGGTTATGTACCTGGGCCTGAGGTTCAGAATTTGTTAAGGGCCCCATTTCTTGGCTTTACTGTAGTTGATTAATCATATTGGTTGCTGTTTGTATGTATTTTATGGATGTTTTTACTGTTTTAATATTTTTAATTGTTTTATAATATTAGAACTGTAGACAACCCAGTCTCTTGGTTGAGGTGCTCAGCTATAGAAACTTAATAAATAAAATAAATGCCTCTTACATTTAAGTTTTAAAGTAAGCCATTAAAACCTAGCTTTTCTAAGAAAATCTGGGTATTGGGACCTTTCAAAGTTGGTCCCTCTGGCTTTGGAAGTTTTCTTTAATTAAATTTATTTATCACATTTTGAAACTGCCCATCTACCTCACAAAAAAACTGATATCCCTAGTGTTTATATATATATATATGTTTTGTTTTTCATTTCTGTATTTTTTGTTTTTGTTTAATTTCATTTATAGTTGTCAGGGATACAGTATATGCCATTCAGAGATGACAGCAACTAGAGCAGCATATAAATCCAGTGAAATAATAAATAAATATTCCTGACCTGGATTTTGTTTTGTTTTGTATTGTATTGTTTATTTATTAAATTTACCTGCTACCCCACTTGCTACAAGCGATTCTGGGTGGCTCAGTAAAAACATAATAGATTTTCTCTATTAAAAACTAAAGAGCTCAATTGTTTCTATTTTTGGAGGATCTACATGCATACAATGTAGATAGTCATTCTTAATAACATAAAATGTACCACTTTCCCTATATTAATCCAGTGATAAATAATCATATGGAAGGACTCATATAACATAATGTGTTAAAAAATTCATAGTTTTCAATGGAAATAAATGACAAAATAATCAGGGTGATAGTTTCTGATGTATAAAATATTCCTATGATACTTTCTGAAGTTATTCAAAGAGCGGTAAATAAAAAAAAATGACTCAGATTTAGTCAGTGAAAGGAAAAAATAATATAATAAATCTGAGAAGAAAAATGTGCAAACAACTCAATCAGACATGGCTATTTCATCTTGAACTATTAGGGTAACAGAGTTTTTGATTTGTCTTGAAGTTTTCTTAGAGGAAAAATAAAAGAATAATTTCCATATAAGTGTAGATATGATCGGATTAAACAGAACATAATTAATTTGGTCATAACATGTACTATGCAGGAAACTCATTATCTGTTTTAGTTGTTTCTCCTCTTTAAAAGATAGAAAATTTGCAAGCAATATGTTTTCAATATGATGCAAATATCAAATCACTCAAGGGATTTTTTTATTAATTATAGATTCATTATTTTCAATGTGAAACTAATTTAAATTGCAATCATAAATTATCCCAGTTGTATTATTTTTACAAGCATAGCAACATTTCAAATATTCTTAAGAAGTGTTGGAAAGCTATCAGCATACTAGGACTCTCAGGATATGAGCTTTCTCTAAAGCAGTTTGAGATTAATACATCATTGCACACATTTTCACCCAACAGCAGTTGTTTAAGAAAGCCATTTAGTTAATCTTCTGAAATTATTTTATTGCCGTCACATTATTAAAAGAGTTTCTGTTCAGTTTCAAGGATATGATGAAGTCTGTTGGAGAAGACAAAAATATTTTTAGCAGGAAACTATTAATAATGGTGTAAAGAAAGAAAAATGTTTTACTAAAATTGTGTTCCAGTGGACTGAATAAATAGAATTAGTTATAAGAAGTAAGCCTCAGGCATTAACTATAGTCTGGTCCTATGGTATACTTAATCCAAGTCATTTAGGGGCTTGATAATGATGCTAGATTGTCTCACTGCTGATTTATGCACAGCTGCACTAAAGCTAGATCCACTGACTCAGGGAGGAAATATGTTGATAATGGGTCTCAGACTTAGTGTACCTGGATATTTCTTATCAGGAAAGCCATCATATTACAGCATGTTCACACTCCAGTGAAATTTGATTTCTCCTAGATCTATCAGAAAGTTACAAAACTCTACTAGTTCATCCTCAAGAAGGAGATAATATTTCTCCATCCTAATTTCTTTCTTTTTTTTTCTGTATCATGCTATCCCTCTGGACTCACAAAGAAAGTCAATCAATTGTCTATTTCAATTGTCTATTTCCTTTGCTGCTGAAATTAAGCTTACAGTATCTCAGCTGCTATCATCTGCTGAGAACAGTTAAGTTTTTGAGCATCTTGGCTACAGAGTGTAAAATAAGGTTTTAGGATACTTAAAATATACTCACCAGCTTGACTTTAAATTAATGCTGTTCAAAAATAAGGTTCTTATGCACCTATTTTCATTTAATTTGATGAAGAAAATTAAAACATCTTTCAAAGGAAAAGAGAATTTTTGTGAAGGACAGTGTTCTTATCACAAGATGGCTTATGAATATCCCTGTTTATATGCCCATCTTTCCCATAATTGTTTCCTCTGGTCCCCAAGCTTCCTTTAAATCCAAAGGGAAGACAATAGGAGAATATTCTTCTATTAGGCTCTTTCGCATCATGAGATGAAGGTAGCCTGCAAGGCTTTTGAATGACACCTAATTGAAAACAATGCTTTTCAATGTTCAGCACTTGCCAGCAAGAAAGTAAGAGAAAAGCAAAACAAATGTCAAGCACATTAAGAATAAGGTAGAAAGAAGCCTCTGTCTGATGGGAAAGACAGCTCTGGAAAAATTGCAAGGCAAACAAGTTAACATTCATGGAACTTATGGGTTGCCTTCTGATCTGACTGAAGGTTTTATTTCATTACCTCAATCTCCATTAGTCAATTGGTTGTGATGAACTGAAGATATCTTCTAAGGAAGGCAGGGAGGAATATTAGGCTTGAATGAATGAGCTGAAACAGAAATAAATATACATTTTTAAGCACTAGGATGAAATTATGAAATTCCTGGTGTTTGTTATTAACACCAGAATCTATTACATACTTGATTCACTGTATTGTACAACAAATAAATAATAGAAGACTTTCCCATTTGGATATCTTCAAAATACATTGGGATTGTAACTCCCAGAATTTCCAGTTGATAGTTGGAAAGCCTGCAGCCCTGGGGAAAGTTGCATTATTCATTCATTATCTATCTATCTATCTATCTATCTATCTATCTATCTATCTATCTATCATCTATCTATCTATCTATGTATCATCAAACTTATAATATATGTTTCCTATCTCACAATTATAAGTTCTAGGTAAAAGGTAAAGGTTTCCCCTTACCAGTCATTTCTGACTTTAGGGAGCAGTGCTCATCTCTGATTTACAACCAAGGGACAGCACTGTCCAAAGACGTTTCCACGTTTATATGGCTGGCATGATTATATGCCAAGGTGCATGGATCACTGTTACCTTTTCTACTGAATTAGGTGGTACCTATTTATCTACTTGTATTTTTAATTTTGAACTGCTAGGTTGGCAGGAGCTGGGGCAAATAACAGGAGCTCACCCCAGTACATGATACTTGTGTCCAATGGGAAGACACTGGGGTTGTCAACCAGAAGGTCAGAAATTATAAGTTAACAGGGTATATATTTTGTGTAACTGTGACTTTGTCCCTAAGTGACATAGATCATCATACCTAAAAATAGTACATGGGGCAATAGAGAATATATGTAACAACATAGAATATTTTCTATAAAAATATGTCAGACAATCTTAGCCTACTTTCTGAATATCTTAATGTCTGAAGTTAATGACCATCTATGCTAATGAACTCAAGCCAATTCTACTGATGACTCCAAAATTAATAACCAGATATCAGTAAGGAACAAAATAATTCAGTGCACAAAATATTAGCTATGAGAAAGTTCAAACATTATGGGCAAATGCTATCTGTTGACTACCCATTGCTTGTCTTAAGTAACTGTCTTTGAAATATCTGAAAGAGACCAGGCTTCATAGGCAGAATGAGCAATACCCCACCCCCATTGGGAATGCTCATGCCTCTATATTCATCTCTAAAAGCCTACACTAACAAAATCTGATTTATTTATTCATTTGTGCTCATATATTATAGTCTGTCTTTCTGTTGAATTCAGTCATCAAGGCAATTGACAATAACATCAAAGAAAACAGAAGAAAAATTAAAGAACATTTCATACGTGAAGTAGACATTGTAAAACACTATTACTATGATTCTAATGTATTTTAAATAATCTTTCCGATGTAGACTCCTGGAAAGCTGTTATGTGTCTATATCTATCAATGTATGTATCATCTTAAAATTCAAACAAGAAAACTAGAAAAAAGCTAATAGTATTTTATTTATAAGATATATAAATCATTGCATAGTGAAACAGCAATGTATAAACTAAAATGCAATGAAATAGACAATTTTAAATAATTTCTGTTGTCTGATGATTATTGTTCATTATCTGCTGAGATTAAAATAAGCAGCACAAAGAAAGAATTTTATTATGAGGGATAAAACTACTTAAAATACAAGAAAATAGCAGAATTATAAAAAGTTCAATGTTTTGAGGGAAGAAAAATACATTGCCTCAACAAAAAAGATAAAAAGTCAAGAGGCAGAAGATTAACTCGTTCTTAAATATAAGAACCATTTATATTGTATTGTATTATATTAATACTATGTCTAATTCTGTTATAATTAAAGTAATAAAATCATGACAATAAATACTTTTTTAAAATAAACTATTTCTGTTAAAATAGAAGCATTGTAAAAGCAATATAATTCTTTATTATTCATTCCAGGATTTGTCAAACCATAATGTGCGAGGTATGTCCTTGAAATATATTGTATCTATTTAATAGTAGGGAAGGCATATCACAACTTGGCTGCAAAAATCCAGATGAGTAGAAAAAGATACTAAGCTTCAGATATTGCATCCAAAGCATTGCATGCCCACTCACTATGAATAAATTAAGGGAACAGAGCCAAAAACTCAGGAGTAAAACTAAAGAGTAAAAAGAGTAAAACTAAAGAACTAAAGAATAAATGGAGTCAAATCTTGCTGAGAAAGAGCCAATGAGAAGGGAGGCAGGATGTAAGAGGCAAGCTTTAGCAATTCAGTGATGTAATCCTCAACGCTCTGCTAAGGAACTTCTTTTACTTAACTTGTGTGTGAGCAATTCGCGATGTACAAAGATTACCAAAGAATACGTGATCAAGAAACAAGGAAGATCAAGGCAGCACTGGAAATAATAAAGCAGCAAATAACAGCCAAAAAAATGAGCAGATACAAAGTCAACTTGCACACTCAAGGCAGAAACTCCAACTTCAGTCAAATAAGAAATATTTCAACCAATCCATCAATGGAAAGAATGCAGTGAACCAGTCAACACCTCACAAAGGAGAGACAGTGCAGTTCTGGGCACAGTTATGGGAGAACCCAAAAAAATACAATAAAAATGCATTTTGCATTACCCTGGGCTTGTCAATCAAAGGTCAGCACTCCAAGTTTAAGACCCGGGTACTGACTAACAGGGTGAGCTCCATTATTTGCCCCACCTCCTGTCAACCTAGCAGTTTGAGAGCATGCAAAATGCAAGTAGATAAATAGGTACTGCCTAAATTAGTGGGAAGTTAACAGGATACCATGTGCCTGGGTGTATAGTCATGCTAACTATAATATCATGGAAGCATCTTAAAACAACACTAGCTCTTCAGCTATGAAACAGAGATCCTAGAGTAGGATATGTCTGGCAGGGGAAACCTTAACCTTTATCTTTTGTATAAAGGAGGTGCATATGAAAGAAAAAGCTGAAATGAAAGAATAATAGCAGCAAAAAAGATGGAGAAAGGAGCAAGAAAGAACAAGTATTAACCAGTACCAGATGAAGATGAACTGTATAATTTTTGGTAGAAACATCCAATCAGTCTGCACCCACTTGTTGCCAAGCAATTTAACTACATATGGCAAGGAATTGAAATTGAAAATTGATTAACATCTGGCAAAACCTACAGTACCTGATAAAAAACATTAAAAAGCAGGGGCAGCACCAGAGAACTACCACCCAATTACCTACTTACCAACAACTTTCAGATTACTAACTGGCATGGTAGCTTATGGAATCCAACAGCATCTAATTGAAATCAAGCTCTTTCCATCTGAGCAGAAATAAAATCGTCCAAACAGCAACAGGACAGAAAAGCAGATCCTAATTGATAAGGTGATTTTTGAAAACTGTAAGGAAGGAAGAATATTGTAGCTTGGGTTGATTATAAGAAGGAATTTGACTGGATAATCAAGTGCCTAGAAATAATAGGAGTCAGTAAAAACATAAGAAGCTTTGTGCAAAGATCAATGGCAGAATGGAAAACACAGTTGATAATCAGTGATGATAGAATGGGAGAGGCTAACATCAAGAGAGGAATATTTCAAGGAAACTCACTATCATTACTACTATTTGCTATTTCATTGATTATTCTGTCAACAATATTGAACTAGTAAGGTCATGGCTATCAAACATCAAAAACCTTTGCCATAATATTCCACCTCCTTGACATAGATGATCTGAAGATGTATGGGAAAAATGTGAAATAAAATCTCTGCTCAACACTGTCCTTATATACAGCCAAGATATTGCAATAGAATTTGGACTAGACAAATATGTCACAGTCAGCATCAACAGAAGAAAAAGAGTGAAAACTGAAGAATCAATATGCCCTATGGAAATAACATCAAGAGTATGAATGAAAAAGATCTAAAAATATGTAGTATTCAAGCTGATAACATCAGGCACACTGAAGTCAAGAAGAAGATAATAGTGGATACCTCAGAAGAGTAAAGAACATCGTAAAGTCCAAATTCAGTAGTGGAAATACCTTCATTGTGATTAACACCTAGGCAATTCCAGTCATTAGATATGCAACTGGAATAAAAGGACTGGACGCAAGGTGAAATAGAAGTTTTGGATTGGAAGACCAAAAGAATAATTACAACAAATTATGCCCATCCAGGAAGTGACATTAATTGTCTCTTTTTATCAAGGAGCATAGATGCCATGGAATATTACAAGCATAGCAGACAGTTGAAGAAGAAAAAGGGGCACTGGAAAAATATCTGAAGGACAGTGAAGAAGATGCACTGAAGCTAGTTCACTATACAGACTTATTGTATACCAAAGAGAACAAACTGGCATATAAAAAAGACCAAATGAAGAATAGAAAAGAGACATTGCAAGACAAAGTATTACATGGCCAGTACATTAAAGAAAAACTAGCAGTCAAAGTAGAAAAAAACAAGACCTGTCAATGGCTAACAGCAGGAAACTTGAAGAAAGGGCAAAAAGCTTTCTCAAAAAAAAAAAACCTGGACCTTTATTTCTGGTTTTACTCTTCTGAAGTAATTTCCTTTTCTAAAATCATGATCTGGATGAATGAGATTCTACATAAACATTGAAGAAAGGGCTACTTCGGGTTGCACTAACCTTAAGTACAATCACATCCAAAGGTAGAATTGAAAAGACAGCAACAATAGCAAATGCTGTCTCTGCAAAGAAGCTGAAGAAGCAATAGATCACTTAATTAGCTGCTGCAAGAAGATCATACACACTGATTACAAAAATGGCATGACAAAGTACAATGATGCATTGGAAGATCTGCAGGAAATACTATTTGCCTGCAAGCAAGAACTGGTAGGACTATAAAATAGAGAAAATAATAGAAAAAGAAGAAACTAAAGTCTCTGGGACTTTAGAATTCAAATAGACGAGCATCAGCCATACAACATCTAAGGCATAAGAATTGTTGATAAAGACAAAAAAATTGGATAATAGATATTGCAATACCTAGAAACAGAAGAACAGAAGAGAAGGAATTAGAGAAAATCACAAAATACAAAGACCTGCAAACAGAAGTAGAACAAGTGTGGCAAAAGAAAGCAAACAATGTATTAATAGGAATAGACACCTCTGGTGCAATCCCAAAACATCTGGAGCACTATTTGGGACACTATCAGCATTGACAAAATCACCATCAGTCAATTTCAAAAGGCAGGTTTACTTGGAACAACTTACATCCTGTTGTATTATCTTAAACACCATCAAACAACAATATTTGCTTTTCCTAGGTCCTTGGAATGGTCTCAATAGGTCAACAAAAAAACCAGATCCTGTTTAAACATCCATAAAAAATGTTTTCTAAGTTGTTAGATAATATTATTATGGTTGGGGCTTTTTGTAGTCCATTAATGCTTGCTGTATATGTAAGTATTTATCTGAACAGTTCAGATGCTTCTTATCTATTCACATGACCTCATAAATATCCTCAGGGACCCAAATTAATGCATTTTCCTGTACAAAACCATGGCACTTTAACACAGATCTTTTTATATCTGTCTCTCATAGTAGGAAAATGCTTTGTTTCAGGGAAGCAGGTCACTAAAATGTTTACAACATGCTCCAACATGCGGTTACACTGAATGCTTTATCAAATTATTTTGAACAGTGTGATGCATTTAAACTCATAACATGCAGATATTTCCTTTATCAAAGCGATAGCACAAAGTGAGTACAAGTTCTGCAGTAAATTCTGCCTGTCTTTATGCACTACTACCAAATCCATGGGAGAGGATAATATTAACCAGCATCTACGATATGTACATCTCACTTCTGATTGGAATACATGGATAATTATCAATGTTTAAATTTGAAAAAAGCATAAGCAATACACAGCAGGCCCCAGGAATAGCGAAGGAGCTGCTTAACCAAATACAACAAAATTACAGTCTTTTGCTGCAATAAAAAGGAAAAAGTTAGTCAGGCTGTGCAGATAAGTCCTCTGAATTATTGCTCTCTGCTCTGGAGCTAAGACCATTAAATGCAATTTGGAAGGTAAACACTTCCCATTTTAAAACATAGTGTTAGGCAATATCTGCACATCTGTGAGAACATGTTCTTAAGGCTCCAGATGGCACTTGCAATGCAATAAATCCAATAACCTTTTCATATGCCT
>JANHZU010004502.1:81598-91656 GCA_032468055.1 Acrochordus granulatus
TCATCTGAATTAAATTTGCCCATTCCTGTCCATTTTAGTTCACTGATTCCCAAGATGTCTATTTTCAATCTTGCCATTGCATGCTTGACCACATCTAGCTTACCTTCATATAACTTCATTCATAAATCTTAATTTCCAAGTTCCTATGCAATATTTCTTTTACAGCATTGGACTTCCTTTTGACCTCCAGTTAAATCTGGAGCTACTTGTAATTCCTTCTCATCTGAGAGGCTCATCTTCTGGAGTCCTATTTTTTAGCCTTTTGTTGCTGTTGATGGGGTTTTCTTGGCAAGGATAGAAGAGTGGGTTATCATTTTCTTGTCCAGTGGAATCCTGTAGCCCAGTTTTCACTAGATGTCCAGGAACCCCAACAATATCTAGTCCTTGTTAACAAAGTTAACTAACAAAGTTAACTAACAAAGTTCCTAACAAAGTCCTTGTTAACCCAGGTGACAACCAAGCTGGGATGGATTTCTGTAATTAATTCTCATATTTTTTATGGGAGGGAGGCACTCTTTGTCTGGCTCCTCTGATGAGCTCTGTCCATTATGGTTGAACCTCTGGCATAGTTCTCATCTTCTTTGGAGCACACAAGCCCCCCAATCAAAGCAAAAAAAGGTGCCTCACTGGGGGGCAAAAAAAAATAGCAAATATAGTTAAATCTCACATCAATGCTATTTGTTATATATTTTTACTCTTTTTTTATTCTTGCAAACCAATCTTACTCCTTCTCCATCCAACCACTGATTCATATACATATTTCCTCATGAAAATCTCATTAATTCCTTCTAACTCCTTTCTTAGTCTTCTCCTTCCTTTCAATTTATCCATTATTCCCAAATATATTTGTTCTGCATTTCTCTCCTCATTCATTGTTTTTTCTATATGACCAAACCCATATATTTGTTTTATACTGGTCTCTATTTTGTACTCATTCACATTTATAAATATTTTTTATTCTACCCTTCATTTGTCACTCACCCTTAAGTAGTCCATTTTTACTGCATTCAACTTACTTTCTCCTGGCACACCCACATTCACATTTAGGAAAGTAGATAATTGCAAATTCTTATACACAACAATTTCCTGTCTCTCCCCTCCTTCCCCTCTCCACAAATATTCCTCACACCAGATCACTTAGTATCCACTAGCTTACTATTAGCATTTGCCAGTTTTTAAATTTTCCCAACACTTTCCCCCTTTTATTGTAAAGATTCTATCAAGGTACACAAACTCATCTATTACTTTATTTTTAAAATGCATAATATTTAGTACTATACATTGATGTGTCTTTTAATTCATGACTTCACATCCATATATGTATTAATTAACAGTACTCCATAAGGTGAGAATATCTTCATTTAGTTTTGGCACATTTTTAACGGTATACCACCAGCAGAATCTCAGCCCATTTTTATCTCAAATGTGTGTTCATGCAACACATTCAAACTAAGTCCTCTAATTTAGAGACTACCTTTGGAAGCAAACATATTGTGGGATGCATCCTAGTAACAAAGAGGTACATGAAGTGTTGTGACATATGCTCAAGATACATACATATAGCAGATACAGAATTTTTAAACATAAAATATTAAACACATAAAACAAATTTTCCAAAAAAGAGAAGACTGATAGTAATATGATTAATTCTAAACAATACACAATTAGTTGTGTAAAGCAGACATGATATATGATAAGGCCCTTGCATGATAAGGATCTAAATGTCAGCAAATAAATTCTGCATATGATTGGCTGAGCAACTTAAGCTAGTTAAAGGCTTGTTTAACCAGGATTGCTGCAAACATGACAGTTGATGACATTCACTCAGCATGCCTAATTATAAATCATGGCTTACAAACTATAAATGTTAAATTTACAAAACCTGACAAAGCACCAAAACCTGACAAAGCACCTTCACATTTAGTCAAATTAGCCACCATGGCAGACTTCTGAGACTATAAACTAATATGTCTAGCATACAGTAAATTAAGTTTACCTCTGCTGCTACACATTTGCATAAAATTACCAATGGTGGCAAAAGGATGCAGATAACAATTCCAAAAACTTTGTTTTCCTTACCATCACTTGTAAGATTTTTTTTTGTCTCCTTGCAGCAGCTGTAAATGAGATTTTGACACACTCCACAAATCTGAATTACACAGATCAGCCCTTGGAAAAGTCCTTCAAAGCGGCTTCACTGGCTTTGTATGTATGAAAATTTGCTAGGGTAACACACTTCACAGGATTTTTTAGGATAGCCCATGAATAGGGTTACCAGATGTTTGGCACAAGGAGGACATGTCCTCTTTTTTGTCTTCATGTCCTCCATCAGGCAAGCATAGTCTTTATTAACAACAGGGCTAGTAGTATCTTGGGGAGATTGCATCTGTTTTCTCTGAGCAAAGTAGAAGTGCTATGTCATTGTTCTGAATTAAGAAGCAAAGCAAAATGGAAAATGATTATATATAGGCAGCATGTAAATCAAATATTATTGACGTTTCATTCAGATCTTCTTTGAGCTATTTGTTTATATCAATAATGTTATCAATGGAAGATAGAGAACCATTTTTAAAAAATGCAATGCAGATTCTATCCAAGACAGACATTATCAAATAATCATTACAAAACTCAAATATCATGTTACAGTCACTTGTAAAAATGCAGAAAACCCAACAAAATGAAACAATTTCCACTAACCATTCATTTTAACATCTGGATAATACATAATTTGCTATCTTAAATGAGGAATTTTTTTTTTTGTAAGATCAAACCATAAACCAAAACCTTTCTATTTTCTTCTGCTGGAAATATTCCTAATGCATTATTTTCTTCTGAAAATGATCCATTGAAAAGTTGCCATCTTGACCTTTTTGTCTATTAACAACAACCCCCCCCCATCAATACCACAGATAATGTGCAGGGAGGTCAAACTAGGAAAAAATGGTGGATAGGGCATTGCAAAGTAAGTCCGATTCTTTTTTGAACATGTGTTTCCTTACATATAAAATTGGTGGGGTTTATCTCTCAATGCTGGTTTATTTTGAGCCCTCCACAACCACTCCTAGAGTTCTATATAGTGCTGTGATTCATTTTTGATCAAGCAAATTCCTTTACTGGATTATTGTGAATGTTGTAATGTTGTTTTTATTTGGTTCTGCTTGCATTCTTTGATTTGGTTGTCAATTCTAGGAGCTGTGATTTATACAAATCTGGAAGGAATGGACTGAGGGAAACTTGAGTTCATTATTTTAATGAAAAGCTGATGGAAAATTTAAAAGGCTGTTAAAGCTATTAAATCTCTTATTCTTTTTGCCATTGCTATAGACTTGTAAAAACATTGCTTCATCAACTATCATTTCTAATACCAATTAGATAACTTCTATTTTATTATTAAAACATCTGTGCTCAATGAATCTGATATTGCAAAGATAAAAAATACATTACCAAAATGGCAATATCTCTTAAGTCACTCCAAATTTACCTTGAAGCAAAACAGTAAACATAGAATAACACAATGAAACATTTAAAAAAAGGAATGTTATGTTTAAAGGAAATTATTCAGGCAAAGCAGAAGTGTTTATAACAAATTTTGCCTCGATTTTTGAGGTTTTCTATGTATAACAGAATGAAACAGCTGATTGTCAAAAACTATTAGTTTTTCAGCTTTTCATTATTATTTTATTATTATTATTATTTTATTATTATTTTTCATTATTATTTTAATTACATTATTGCAGATTTTCTATTCCTATTTAGCAACCTAGAAATTACTGATCTTTACATTTCATAAATCTTTAAAGAAGTTGGGGTGGAGTTAGTCAAATGTAAATAAATCAGCAAAATAGTATCCTGAGTTTTTATAATCTGGACATTATCTTTTTAAAAAGATATAATGTTCTGCTGAGTTATAACAGAGAAAACAACCTGCAGTCTCTGCATGCACTATCCCAGAATCCCATTAATGTATTTAGGCCACTGAGATCATCCCCTCACCTACAAATAAAGAGTGTGAGAAAGTGAATTGGAAATATATTAGATGTGAACTGCCACTCCTTGTTCTACTCTTTTAACAAAATCATGAATCATGTCAGCAAAATTTAGGGGCAATGGCTGAATGTCAACATCATATTGATCAATGTGTTTGTAGGGTGTGTGTGTGTTAAAGGTGGAAATGAGATCTATTTGTCTTCAGGAGGGTTTGCTCCTATGCTCAGCCTTAAAAAAGGGAAATCAACAGCCAGAAACATCACCAAGGGACATCTTGTAGCCATCTGAGAAATCAAGATGAATATGTATTCCTGCTCTGGACCTTTAGAAATACCACTCATAATACTGACATACTCAAAAAGGACACTTCTGAACTATTGGTATAATGTCTACAGAGCACCAAAAGGATCAAAACTGAATAACCTCTGAAATATCACTACTGAATTAAAGTATTGAGCAATTTAGATCACTTGAAGTTGCAAAGCTCTGAAAAGTATTTATAAAGGTCAAAGATTTGGGCTGAACATCTAGAATGTTGGTCTGTTAGTCTTTTCCAACAAGTCATGATATTTTTGTGATGAGATTGGGTGAGAACATTATACTGAGTTTATAGAAATATCAGCAACAGGAGTCGCTAAAAAGAAATGATAAGAATGACAAAATATGTCTAAATCTCAACACTTTAGAGGTTCATTCTATAATCCTTAGGACCTTTTTCTCTCTTAGAAATTACTCAAGGGGCTGGAAGATGTCTCCTTTCTGATCTACCTGTCAGATGTATTCCAAGTAAAATAAAGTTCAAACTAAAAGTTCAAAGAATATCAAACACCAATATCATGTCTGAAGTGATTAGATTCTGTTGAAAAGGAAGGTATGCAAGTTGTCATTGCATCAAAATTCACACTGACAAGAAGGAACAAGATAATTTAAAAGTAGTAAATGAGACAAATCTAAGACAATCGGCAAGGCTAAAAATAGCGGTAAAAATATGCTTACCCAAGTTCACAGGACAAAAGAACCTATCCAATCTTTGCACTCAAAAAGACTCCCTATTGAGGAAGTAATCCCTAAAGAGAGTGACTTTCTTGAATGGTTTCGTTCAGTTTGCACCTATCGCTCTTGAAATCTCACTCAGAGATAGATCTCCAGATCAATTTGCACCTAAGAAATATTTGACCCTAGCTTTAGAATAACCCATTGAATAAGCAGACACTAAGCTAAGATAACTTAGGCATGAATTAAACCTTTTAAAACAGATTCTCATAAAATATTATTTTCAGTTTTTGTACTTTCAGAGTGAATATAAGTTGATGTTGATATGCCTTTTCTTAGCCTTATTGTAGCCAAGTTTGAAAAGGTTCATACTGTACTGAAATTTGCATGAACATGAGAACTGATGCCCAAGCTGGAAAAGAGAACGATACCGATGGAATATGGTTGAGGGATTTGAATGTATGCCTTAAGCTTTACAACCTTTTAGCTTTTGTGTATACATGCTGTTTACACGTTCCAAAGCAAATATAGTTGTACACATACAGAATGCTGAGAAAGGACTAATAAAAAGGACTGCTATAATGGATAATAAAATAATAAAAAGGACTGCTATAATGCATTGCAAAACTTCTAAAAATTTAGAGGAAACAGTTTTAATAAAATTGATTTACAAATGTACCCAGATAAACAAAACATGAATTTAGGTCAGAGTATGGATGACCTAAACCTAACTGTTCCATGCATGGAAATGTCTAGCATATTATATTTTATATTTGCTTAAGCAAAACATAATTTTCATGTAAGATATCTGCAATGATCCTAAAGGCATTTTTTTAAAAGAAATATTCTCATACACTTACTTCTATGTTTTTAAATCAACAATAAAAACTAGTTTCTCGATTTTTATCTTTCACTGGTCAAAGCTGAAGCTGATCAGCTACTGACTAATAATAAGGTATAGAAATGTTAAATAAAGAAATCTATATATGATTTATTATTTAAGACAGATTGTATTTTTAAAGTAAAATATGGTCATAAGGCCAGAATAAAAGACAGCTTTAATAAACGTTTTGGTTTATAAAGTTGTACAGTTACACAGAGTTGTCACATATAACTTTTAGACACTGAATTTAAAGTTGAATTAATTGCTAAACAATTTTATACAATAAACTATAACCAAATATTATAGCTAAGAACTAAACATGTCTCATTGTGTCATTGTTTCAGAGATATTTTCTTACCTAAACAGAGAAATGGAATGACTATGTGTGGGCAAAAAAACAGTGGGAGTGGAGATACTTCCAATATCCATCCTGCCTGCCTGCCTGTCTGCCTGCATTGGTAGACTGAGCAGGGCACATTGGCAAATTTTGGCATCTTGTGGTAGAGTTATAGCATACTGGTAATACTCAATTTACTGCAATTAATTAAAACTGAGTAGCAGAAACAGGCTAGCGTAATGAAATACAGTGCTGAAGAGACAGGAAAACCATAAGTGATTCACTATAGAAAGTTGCTTTGCTTATGTGTTCATGGGTATTTCCAAGTCAGTGTTGACACTTGATGGTTACCTGGATTAGTCCCATTTTTGGAAATGGTTTGCCACTGCTTGCTTCCTAGGATTGAGGGAATGCGATTGGTCCAAGGTCACCCAGGTGGCTTTATGAACTCAGAAACTCCTAGTTTCTGGCCTGATACCTTAACCACAACACCAAACTGGCTCCCTTGTTCAAAGTTTGCTTTTTTGTTTTTTCCTATTTCTCATTTGGATTAATATCTTTTAAGTGTTAGTCTAGAACTCGCCCAAAGCCAATTTAAACATATATGTAATGGTCACTTTGGTCTCAAATGGTCAAGCCATTTTGGTCTTCTGATCATTCTCTTCTATTCCTTATTCTTCAATTATTCACTTTAAAACAAAATATTAATTGTTGTTTAAAAGGAATAAAAAGATAGAGATGTCACAGAATTATAGCCTTGATTATTCATTGTAATAAATAAATATAGTTTGCAAAATATTTGGTCACATATTCCAACTTGATTTCAAATAAGTCAAGTTCAATCATCTTTTCCTAAGCTATATAGATAGCTAAGCAGACCATGAAGAACATTTGAAGAATGGTGTACCTTTATTACATTTATTTCAGTTAATTCAATTCTTATATGAAAAGTGATAGATTTTCTTGAGGAAGATTTGGAAGACTTGAACTTGCTTAATCTCATTGGACCTTTTTTTCCCACTGAATTCTCTCATATTTATTTCAGCATGTCTTTTCATTAGCTTACAATTAATCACAATTATTACTGCCTCTCCTTAATTCAAATGGATATTTTTCTGTTTAATGGGAAGGTGTCTTCTGAGATACTTCCCTTGTCTCTTTTCCTTCTGTAGGTTGAGATACTGTACCTTTTGCTTTTATGTTTTGCTTCTTTTGGTTTATTGTTTTGTTATTCTTTTTCCCTTTGCTTTTATTTTTGTCCCCAATCTATTATTTTAATCTCCTGTATGTATTTTTGGTTTGTGCTTCATATTTTATCTCTTCAAGTTTAGCCAGAACAAGAAGCAGTTAGCCAAGCTTCAGTCTTCACCAAATTATATGCTTTTAAGCACTCTAAAAATCCTGTTACTTTGTACTATTTTTTAAACCAAAATCTTTGTCACAAAGTTAATGGAATTGTTATTATCAAATGGTAAAAAGAAATAAAAGTTATTATTTTTTTAGTTCTCAGTTCTTGAACCAGTTTTTGATTCACTTTTTCCTTGAAATATGTTGTAAGGGTTGAAACAAATATAATAACCCCCTGTGCTCAGTTGGCATTCCTGAAAATAATCTATTTGATGAAACGTCTGCCTGCAACCATCTGCTTACAGTCACAGAGCATTAAGCTGTACAGTAGATAGATACATTATGAGTACGTTTTTTAGGTTCAGATCACTTCTTTGCCTACCAGCCTGAGTACAGATGGAAAATTTCCATCAGTGTCAACAAGTTACTAGTTCATTGACATAGACTGGAGAAATTATAAAATCAACCGAAAATAATAAGAAAAATATTACAGAGCAGAGACATTATTATGTGGCAATTTATGTTAAGTACGTGAGTATCAGATCTGAAATGTTGGTGTTTGTTATCAACCACAATTACCTTCACATGTATACAAAAGTCAACCAAAAGAGGCAGACAAATGGGAAGAGGGCCACTTATTTAGCTGCAGTCCTTTCTGAAGCAATGGGCATGTTTGGAATTTAGAGAGCATTTTTGTGATCTCACAAAATGGTTGCCATTGGGGTTGTGGCCACTATTCATTATTATTTGCTAAGAAGACTCTTGGGGATTTAGAACTATTTTTTTTAAAGTCAGTTTAAGGAGGGAACCAATGGAACCAAAGAAAATGTCTATAGATTTAGGATTATTTCATTAGGACCCTAATATGTAGAATGTTATGAACAGTCATTCATTAAAGGTTCACTACACATATATCTGAGTGATTTAGAAAAGAGGAGATATATCTATCTGGAGTAGTTTCAACACAGGGCTGAGCAGTGCTAATTTGGTGAAGGGAAAACACAGCCTCCTTGTGTATTAGCCACAGCAGCAGAGTACGTCTGTGTGCATGCTAATTTAGTATCTGTTAAGTGTAAAGAAAAGGCAGGTATGGGTGGTTTGAGAAGAAGGTTGAAGAAGATAGCAGATGCTAGGGGGTGACAAAGAGATGCCTGCAGAGACAGTACCTGCTGGATTACCCTTATTGGGCCTGTGTAAACAAATTCTCCCACCCTTCTGGGTTGTCTGACTGGGAGTCAGCTCATTGCCCCAGGCGAAGAAGATTGGTGGCTCTTCACACTGGGAATCCTCCTCAGAGGGAAGGAAGGAATTGCTTCCATGCTCACAGTTAAGTTTGGAAGCCTTATTGTGACTATTGGGGTGACAGCAGGAGACCAAGCCTTAAAATGCTGCTGCCACCAGAAATGTTTACTTCCTTGGACAGACTTTTTATTTTGTGTGTTACTTGTTTTGGACTGCTGAGGCTCTTAGGAGTCTGCTTGAGAATATGTGTCAAAGTCAGTACATTCATTTAAGAGCACATTCCAGACACATACATTTCTGCTTAAAGGCTGCTCCAGACATCTTCTGCTTCTTACCCTGTAATTGGACCCTCAACCTGATTTTCAAATCAGGTTTTGTGCAACTCTCTAGTGCTTTTGTAAAACAGCATTATTAGTGTTCAAAAAAAGCCTAGAGACTACCTTGAACTATTTGCTCAGCACACCATCCAAATTCTCTTGATCAGCAGCTTGCAAGCCTAGGCATAATTACAAGATAAAGAATTTCTTGTGAACTCTTCAAACCTGGTTTCTCTGACTAAATTGCCAGGGCTTATCTCTACCTCAAAATTTACACCTGTGAATAAAAGCTCTCCCATGGTTAGCTCATTAAGGCTGATCAGCTCCTCTCAAAAGCACTTGAAGCAAAGGTTTTCAGTTCCGTAGAGGAAAGACTGTCATTAAAGGGGAACATGTTCCACTTCAAATGTCATGTATGTTTTAGATCAAACATGTATGTGATTTCAGCCACTTTTGTCTCCTGGCAAATTGGTAGATACAGTCATATTCCATAATAAAGAATGTCGAGTAGCTTTTACAGCAGACAATGTATTAACCAGGCAACTAGATTATTCTTGTCTTCTAAATAAATAGAGACTGTAACAGAAAAATAAGGTAGTTTGGCTCCAGAAGCAAGTTTACTGGGAACACACAGAAGTTTGCCTGGAATATTATGTGAAGTAGCTTAAGAGGACACTGGACAAATTTTCCTTCTAAGTTTATGGCTCACATGAGAACTTCAAAAAGGAACAGTGAGAAATAAAACCTCTCCATCAGTGAGCAGATTCACTAAGAAGCAAAAATGAAGATGAATGAAAGGAGCCTGCAGTTGTTACCTACACTGCATGTGGGATGTTTGCCTTCCTCTGAAAATAGCCAGATAGACTGCACCCTGCCTATCATAGCAACACCATCGTTCAATTTGCAGACGACACCACAGTAGTGGGGCTCATCTCTGGGGTGGATGAGTCTG
>JANHZU010004503.1:21219-31548 GCA_032468055.1 Acrochordus granulatus
AACTGGGGGATGTCCCGAGGGTGCATGGTTCTGTCAAAGCCCTGGTTGCGTCTTGGAATCAGAAGGCAGCCGAGGCTTTGGATAGGATCACACCTATGCAGCCTCTCTCCACTCAGCACTCTTGGCACTTTCCATGGTTCATGAAGAGTTGCAGGTGCTGAAAAGGGTGAAGAGATGCCTGGAGGAAGACTGGCGGAAGACAAGGGAAGAATCTGATCGGACACAACTAAGAACTGCTATTGAAGGCTATATTGGGGCAATCAGGGCAGCAAAACGGGATTATTTATCTGCCCTTATTGCATCTGCAGAGTGCCACCCGTCAGCTCTGTTTAGGATCACCCGTTCCCTTCTAGGTAGGGGGGAGCTGATGGTCCTTCTTCAGGGTCATGCAGAAAATTTGTGGAGCAAATTGTGTCAGATAAAGTCTCAGTTGGACGCTGGTTGTGACGTAGAGCCAGTGGAGATGCTGAGGGAAGAGTCTTGCCCAGTAATCTGGAAGCAATTCAATCCTGTTTTTCCTGAGGAAGTAGACACGGTCCTCGATGAGGTCAGTGTGACCACTTGTCAGTTAGATCCTTGTCCTCCCTGGTAGGTGAAAGCCTCCAGGAAGGTGACTAGCAGGTGGGTCTATGCAGTGATTAACTCTTCACTGCAACAGCAGTTTTTTCCGGGACCATTCAAAGAGGCTCTGGTTCATCCCCTGTTAAAAAAAACATTGCTGGACTCCACCTGTTTGGACAATTATCGTCCAGTCTCCCACCTACCTTTTTAGGCAAGGTGATTGAGAAAGTGGTTGCCTGGCAGCTGCAGAAGATCCTGGAGGAAACGGATTTTCTGGACCCTTTTCAGTCTGGGTTCAGGTCCAATCATGGGACAGAGACAGTATTGGTTGCTCTTGTGGATGATCTCTGGTGAGAGCAGGATGGAGGTAGTGCATCCATCATCGCCCTCCTTGACCTCTCGGTGGCTTTCAATACCGTCGACCACAGTATCCTTTTAGGTCGGCTACGGGGACTGGGCAGTGCAATTTACACTGGTTTGGCTCCTTTCTCTGTGGCCGGTCCCAATCGGTGTTAATAGGGAGGGAGAAGTCCAGCCTCGGCCATTACTTTGTGGTGTGCCGCAAAGGTGCTTTCTCTTCTCCTTTTTAACATCTACATGAAACCACTGGGTGAGATCATCCGTCGGGATGAGGTATCATCAGTATGCTGATGATACCCAGATTTATATCTCCTTCCCAGGTGACCCAAGTGATGCTGTCCTGGCCCTGACTCGGTGCCTGGAGGCTGTCGGGGCTGGATGGGGAACAACAGACTTCAGTTGAACCCTGGCAAGACGGAGTGGCTTTGGGTGGAGGGGGGTCCGGGTCCTAGGACATTTCCATCTTTATCTCTTGATGGGGTTACACTACCCCGGATAGACCCAGTGCGTAACTTGGGGGTTCTCCTGGATTCGCGACTCCTACTTGAGGAGCAGGTAGCAAGTGCAGCCAGGAGAGCTTTTGCACAGTTTCGTGTTGTGTGCCAGTTATGCCCCTTCCTGGATCAGGAGTCCCTTCACTCGGTCATTCATGCCCTTGTCATCTCTATTCTGGACTACTGTAATGCGCTCTACATGGGGCTTCCTGTACATGTGGAGTCCTGTAGCCCATTTCACCAGATGTTCAGGAACCCCAACAACATCTTAACCTGGGTGACAACCGAGCCAGTATGGATTTCTATAAATTGCATGTCATCATATTTTTTATGGGAGGAAGACACTCTTTGTCTGGCTCCTCTGATGAGAACTGTCCAATGTGGTTGAACCTCTGGCATAGCTCTCATCTTCTTCAGAGCACACACACCCCTTAACCAGAGCAAGGTGGTGCTTCACTGGGGGGGGTTGGGGAAACCTGGGTCAGGATAAAAGAGCACAGCATTTATTTACATCACTGCTATAAAATAGCAGGCATGACAAAATAGCTTTGTGCTCTCATTTGAGAATGTTGCTTTCCTTTCCTGCCAGCTATGCACAGTAGGAAATCTCTGATGATTTCATTCTTATAAAACAACATTCAAAATTCTATCCAAAGATTCCTGTTGTTGCTTTCAGAGTAAATCAGTAGTCATTTCCATTACATCCACGGGACTTGCTCTGCTTTCAAATCAGATTTTGAGTAGGCTCTCTCTTTTTATTTTAAAGCACTACAGGGATGGTCAATGGGTATACTGTATTCTCATCGTGAAAGAGAATTAAGATAGCTGTACATTTTTAAGAACAGACATACAAAGGATTATGGAAGGGAATGATTAAAGGCATTGAAATGAAAATATGAGTCTCTGTATGTTGAAGTATATGCATCATAATCTTAATTACAATTTTGGGGAAGGAGAGGTTTTTGGATAATATTTTTATTTCACAGTCACTGCTTGAATGCAACAATACATTAATATAATGCATAGGATTTAAACTGACCCTTCATTAAATAGAAGTCCGATTCCTATCCTAAAAGGCATTGTATCCAATGGATTCCTTGCAAGAGTAAGGGGCAAAGAGGTAATTGTTCTAATTCCCCCCCAACTTTTAGTATTGCCTCTCATGCTACTACATATTATTCTGCAACCCTCTGCAACAGCTTTTCAAGAAGCACAAGGAACAGCATAAGAAGAAGGAACTGCAAATGGTGCATCACCCTGTTTCCCCAGCATGAAATGAGCTATTTAGGATTTAATTCACTGATACTTAATCAAATCTATTTAGAAAATAAATAGATATGACATAGCTATCGAGGGCAAACTTCACTCCCTTATGGCACTGAAGATGTTACTAGTCTGGAAACAAAACATCTGTAAGCAAACAACCAAGCTCAGAGAGTACTAAGGACTCTCCCAAAACAATAAAATAATGTGTACTATTCTATTATTTAGCCATATAGCTCAGCTTTCCAAGAGTACATCACTTTTAAGATAGCAATGCCATGTTTGTGACATTGGTGAAGTACCCACAAAACTGTCTTGTCCCAAATCCCAACAAAGTATCAGTGCTATTTTCCCTTTCTCAATATTGCGCTGCAACATCGTACTTGCTAAATGATTACAAATTAGCTCAGAGTCCTTTTCTTTCAGCATAATATTTCAGATAATTTAATCATGCTATAACAGAATCTGAGTCCCAACACTTTTAAATAACTTTCATAAGTTTAATAACATTTTCTCCAAATGTTATTATGTTGGGGCAAAGACATTCAATATACAAAAAAAGACAGACACAAAGAGAAAGAAAAATGAAAATATTTTAAGGAAAAATCTCTAGATCATTATTGTTCTTTCAACAATTATAATTCAACATAAAACCCTCCAAATTGTGAAGAACCAATTGTATAATATATTTATAACAGCATTCAATGATTAATATGAATTACAGCTTTCAGAGTAAAATTTAGAATTTTTCTAAAACTTACTAATCCCTCCCATTCTCCCTTTCTTTGCCACAAGCTGCAAAAAAACTTTGGTAAATTCTAGTTCTCATTTTCCCCCAAGTACTGCATGATGTCATGGACCATGAGTCCTGTTAATTATTTTTTTTAAATAAGAATCTATTATTATATACTTACAGTATACTGTAGACCATAATACTTCCTCAATTGACATAACCCTTCTATTTAGTTTTCTCATGCATTATCTGTATTTCAGCTCTTACTTTAAAGAAAGAAAGTAAATAACTAAAAAGTCCTGATTAAAATATATATATTATCACTGCTTGATAAAATAGCTACAGGATAAATATTCCTTAAAATCTTAATTTCATTTCAAAGACTCCCAAATGTATTGCTCAAATATAGCAAATTATGCTTTTCTTCGTTATATATAAATATAAAAAAATTAGGATTAGGCTAATTATAATCTAGTAAAATCTTCGGAGGCAGATGGGCTGAAGTCCAAAAGATATAAATAAAATAAGGATAACAAGAGCTAGGGATGAGGTACTTCTAACCAATGGGCCTAAATTTACTTGCAAGGCTCTCCAGTCCAACTATGAAGCTCACTTATCTAACTGTGCCCATTTTTATCGTATCTGTCAAGTTGTGTGTGTTTGTACATGAGACACTGAGAGGAGGGATTTGGAAGCCCTCTTTCTTCCTCAAGAAGAGATAGCTCTCTCCTCTTCCCACCATTCAGGGAATGTCATGGATGAATTGCCTTTCTCATAATAGAGATATCTCCTCAGGACCAGTTGCCCAATTCTGTTACTACTATATTGCACCATTTTGTTACAAGAGATAAGAAATAATCCTTAGGCTAATGCATGAGTAAAAAAGTTACACAGCCACTCTGAGAACAAACACAAGTTGCATTTTATTATTAACACTATACTGATTTTCTAAATAAAGCACACAGTGGTTTGGCTATATTTTAACGCTGGTACAGCACGGATTATTTTTGTTTTTATAGTTAACATTAAGCTGCTCTTGTAAAATAGGCCATTCAAGGAAAAATTGGGAAGAAAAATACACCAAATTAAGTCATGAAATTATGATCCAACAAAACATTACATGCATATACTGTATATGAACAGATATAGAAATATATCATGTGGGAATTCAGTCCTGGTGCCAGCTCCTGATTTCACTTAACAGGCTAAGCTGATTTTTTTTTAATAAATCATATAACAAGTGTTCCTAATTGACTTGTGATTTGCAACATCATGGATACACAATACTGTTTAATTATGCTGTAAAATCAGACCACTTCAGTCTTTAAACTGGACACATCTCTTCTTCCCAAGGCAAATTCAGGACATTATGGCAGTGATGCAACCTCTCTCTCCTGTATTAATTTTAATTTACATTGGTGCCTAATTAACATTAGTTTTCCAGAGTGATAGTTCTGTTTATTATGTATTTCAAATAATCTGATTATTTTGTCTAATCACATAGATCTCTCACCATCTGTTTGCACTTCAATTCCAGTTCCACAGGAACTAACAATAGGCCATTTTCGGAACAGCTGGTTGTTTCTTGGTTATCTGCCTCTCAGCACCGTTCATTTTTCAAGAACAGTATTATTTTCTTCATTAAAGTGTAAACTGGCATCCTCCAGCCAGTTCCTGAATGAGTGATGATTTAGACAAAAGGACTGTCATTCTCTGTTTCACACTGTATGTCACTGGACAATCAGTTGGCCATCAATGGTAAAAAGGCATTACAAGCTGAATGATGGAGTCATGCTACACTACCTCACTTTCTTTGCCTGCATTGTGTACTCTTTTGAAAGAACAAAGCTCATAAGTTTTTCTTGGTGATATTATACTTTCAGTAGATTTCACTGATATAATTCCCACACTAAAAAAAGAGGACTTTTCTGCTTACATGCAGCAAGTGTATTCTGAATTATGTGCACAAGGATAACAAGGCTTTTAACAGATCCCTATTTTCATGTCTCCAGGAAATGAAAATGATTTTCCAGGGCATGCTTTTAAAAAATTGATTCTCCATAAGAGCTTCATAGCAAGTAAAACAAAATAATCTATATTCTCGATTTTATCTTGATACAATCTCCTATTATACATATTAAAGTTAGAATTCGGAGGCTACAAAAGTGAGCTATGGTACTGCTTGAAAGATAATGGGATTCTTCTATTGAAGTGTAGCAGTTATGGAGGGAACCACCTTCTTCAGAGTAGCCAGAGAGAAAATCCATCTATTCTCTTGCACAGAGTTCAGCAGAGTCAGAGAAAGACAAGAGAGTTACTGAATCTAACCCACATGTCTTTAGGCCTCCTATGTTTTACTTGAAATATTAATATGTCACAGCTCAGTTGAAGCAAATAATATTTTTTTCAATCAATACTTTGACTTTCAGGACCTCAAAATTGTATTAATGTACAGTGGAGGTACCATATCTAGGCTGCGGTAATCAGAATGACCACTGGATGGTAACAAGAAATACAGGAGAAGTTAATTTTTTGTTCCAGGATGTTTGGATGTTCCCAGCCCAGATATGGTAACCATAATTACCTATAGCAGCTAAGGTATAAATTACAGAAAAAGATGGATATTCTACCAATATATAAGGTTAGCAGACATCCAGAAAAAGAAGGACATGTCCTCCTTTTTATCATCACATAGTTCATTTGGAAGCATAGCCTTAAAATCAAATATTGTCTGACTTTTTGAATATCCTGGTTTTTAAAAAATGTTATACAGTTTTTACAACAGTAATGTTTCCAACTTTTGTATATTGTGATCTTTTAAATTATCAGCTTCTTTCTTTCCCTCATCTATTAACAGATTCAACAGCTTAGATTTATATTATTTAATTATTTCCTGATTCTCGTATTTGACTTCAGCATATCCCTTTCATATCTATGATGACTGTAGATCACATGATTCATTATCAAAGTAAATTCCTATGGTATAATTTGGAAAGCAAGATCTTAAGTCTATGATATGTTCTTAAAAATAAAGATTTGTTTGAAAAATATTGTAATTGAAAAACTAGTCTTCATGAAACTGGAAAATTTCATATACAATTTTATTTAATAAATTTGTATGGCCACCCATCTTGTAAATATGAGTGACTAACAGTAAAAAACAGTAAAAAACAACCAAAATAAAAACAACTTAAGTAACATAAAATAACATAGTATCAGGGAACTCTCATTTAACACAACTAGACCAAGAAATACCCCCCATACTATAAGGAAAACAAGTGTTCATTGTCTTTCAAGAGGCCAGTGGATTTGGAGGGAATGTCTCTGGGGGAATAATGTTGTTTGTTTATCAACTTTTTTATTGATCAAATGTATATGTTTCAGAGGGCAGGCACCACACAGAAAATGGTCTGTTCTTGGGCTCTACCAGATTGCACTTCCTAGCAGACAGGACCTGGACCATACTTCTTCTGTTGGTTTTCACAAGATATTGGGAAGAGGTGGTCGCATATTTTTGTTACAGATGCCAAGAAAATTAGATGTGTGTCCTCTTTTCCCTCCAACCCCACTTATTCTTTGTATCCTCCTTTGCCTGTTCATTATCTGGTAACTCCAAGTCAGCAGGACCCTCCAATTTCAGAACTCATTCCCACTCCCAGCTTTGTTATATTCCCTTGAACAAACATGAATTAGTAGTCCATTAGTTAAGATATATTTAGAAATCCAATCAATAAAATGAAGAATACATTCCTTGAGAATCAGATTATTTAAATTCTTTTAAAATGGTTTTATCTCAGCATGTCTTTCATGGTGTTTAGAACCTTATATTTTGGACCAATGGAAACTATGGTTTCGATTCATGGATGCATCCATGTGATCACTGGCCTGTAAACAATAAAGATACATGCAAATGCAGAGTCTGATGTTATACAACAATGTTGCATAGGCAGCATTTCAAATGAACCATACTACCCAGAACAAATGAATTGAAAGAAGTGAACAATGTACTTCAGATGTTTGCACACATCTGCTTGGTTGTTGTATTTGTGGTTGTTAGGCTTGAAGGATCAGGCTCAGATGGTTTAGTTCTAATCTACAGGTTTATTGAAGCTCCAAGGTCACAAGAATTTCTCCCACTGCCCACCAAGCACCTGAACTCCCCAGATAAGGCTAACAATCTTCACAAGGGGTTGAACTTTTGGTGTTTGTACATGCCTAGTGACTCCATACTAATCCCCTCTTCACCCTGGCTCCAATCTTCCTTCTCCCAAAGTGGCTGTACATCCCAAATCATCTAATAGACCAAAATCTAAACAGCCAATTAAACCCCTTTTAATAGACTAAACCAAAAAGAATCTCCAGCACACCTTTTTGCTTTTGAAGAGCATCTGGAGGCTTCAACTATGTAAAATGCAGCTGGATGCACAAGTATATGATCCTAGATGACATATGTTACACATCTGTTCTGCGCGCTGCTTTGCTGCCAGTTTGCTTCCAGATGCAATTCAAGATTCTGGTTTTGACCTTTAAAGACTACATGGCATGGGAACCACCACTTCCTGATTCCATCCACCCATACCATCACATCTAGCAAGACTGGTATATTATGGATGTTGTTGTTCAGTTGCACAATCGTGTTGACTCTTCACAAGAGTGGACCGCAGCACACCAGGCCTCCTGACTGCACTGACTCCCGGGGTCCTCCAAACCCATGCCCATCACACTGATGATACTATCTAACTATCTCATCCTCTGCTGTCCCCTTCTTCTTTTGCCTTCAGTCTTTCCCAGGATCATGTTCTCTTACATTCCAGGTTCCTATGAAATATTGTTCTTTATAGCATTGAACTTCCCTTTCACCTGCATTCACATCCACAGCTGAGCATCCTTTCAGCTTTGGCCCAGCCATTTCACTCTTTCTGGAGCTACTTGTAATTCCTTCTGACTTGAGGGGCTCATCTTCCGGCATCCTATCTTTTAGCCTTTTGTTGTTGTCCATGGGATTTTCTTGGCAAGGAAACCAGAGTGAGTTGCCCTTTCCTTTTCCAGTGGAGTCCTGTAGCCCATTTTTCACCAGATGTCCATTTTTCACCCCAACAACATCTAGCACAGTCGTTCTTAACCCAGGTGACAACCAAGCCAGTATGGGTATTATTGTGTGTCAACATATTTTCTATGGGAGAGAGACACTCTTGGTCTGGCTCCTCTGATGAGATCTGTCCAGTATGGTTGAACCTCTGGCATAAGTTCTTATCTTCTTCAGAGCATACAAGCTCCCCAACCATCTCAAAGCAGTGCCTCAGTGGATGTGAGTTATGGATGTCATCCACTAAAGAGTTCCATCTGATAAGATCCAGGAGACATGACATTTCTGCTGTGCCTCCCACCCTCCAGAACATTATAGGCCCATCCTTATTAACTTCTAAAAAGCCCTTAAAACTTGGTTTTTCCAACAACCTTGAGGATCCCATGGAAAGACTGTGAGATGGTTGCATCAAGTGTAGGACATCATTATTCTTCCTTAATTTTGGTTTTATTCATGTTTAATTGCTTCTTATTGGTTGTTATATTTGTTTTAATTGTTTGCTGGTTGAAGTCACATTAGTGAAATGGTCAGCAATTCACTAAATAAATTTACCATGGCTCATTTTCAACTGAACTGTAAAACTTAAAATGATAATAAAAAATTGGATGAATAGTTTAGTTATTAAGAAATTGAATTGGAGCATATAGAAAATGCACTTATCCCCCTTTCTTGGAAGCATCAGTTCAAGAGAACAGAGACAGATGAAGATATGAAGCTACATAGCTTGTCTTGTATCTATGGATTTCATTCTTGGAATCTGTAAATTCAGATAAATAATTTCAGTTCTTCCTCCTCCTCACCTCCAAAACACTTTTTGATAAGAATGGAAATATTTATTGCAAAATGTGAGAGCCCAACTGATTTGTTGCTTATTTTAGATCTGCCTTCTCGACTTTCTAAAAGTGATGCTAAGCTCTTTTGATTCAAGGCGACAAAACTACTAAGAAATATGTGCAATTTATGAAGATGAGACTTTTTATCTCCTTTTATGCAGTTGAACTGTCTACCAGAAAACTTGACATCTGAATATACTTTCTACTAAATATGACTAGGCTGAATAATGAATGCATCAGGAAGCTGTATATTGTCGAGCAAAACAATACAAGGAATAACAATGAGTGCTTTTTGGAATCCATGAAATATCATCATAATTATATTACAAATGCAAAAAGTTCTCAGTCTTAATAATCAACTGAAGGTGAAACCATGATGAAAATCACAACAGTCTGAACTTACACACAACACATATATCCATACATTATATATATATACACTCACACACACATATACTGTATAGACAAACACATATCAATATTTACATATAGACACACACGCATATATATAATCTGTCAGCTTCATTGTAGGGAAAATACTTGCGTACCTGATTATCCTTGATAAAAAATTCAAATACCACATATGGTTTATGACATACACTATATGTATCATTTATCTCACTAGGTTTTCTCTTATAAGGTTCTCTTGATTTCTCAAGTTTATGGAAGAGTACATTTTATCTTATTTTATTATTGGAGACTATCCTCCTAGGAATCTGTCAGAAAGTAAGAAGTTGCACACATTTTGCTGCCCTATGCAGGATAGTCAATGTAATTTTTCATGCATCATCCACAGCTTTCAAAAAAAATGCTATTGAATTGTCCAGGTGAAACCATACACTCAAGGTATGTTTTTCATTTAAAAACATATTCTTAATAGATCTATGAGTTTATCAATTCTTAGAAACTTTTTCAGAAAGTCTAACCCAGGGGTCGGGAACCTATGGCTCGCGAGCCAGATGTGGCTCTTTTGATGGCTGCATCTGGCTCGCAGACAAA
>JANHZU010004503.1:35062-50795 GCA_032468055.1 Acrochordus granulatus
TCTACTTGAAAAATCCAATCCAGATGCCTGTTTTTTAAACTTTTGTTGCGATGCAATTACCCTGGACGAGTGAGAGTGTTCACAGACATAGCCAGAAATTCCATATTTAATTGATAAACAGGCTGACAGATAAATGATGGTATGAAAGAATTTATGTATTGAAAGGTGAGCTTTGATCTGTTTCCCAGTAGGGGCCAAAGAAAAGTGAGCTTTGATCTGTTTCCCAGTAGGGGCCAAATTATTGGATGTTTTAGGAGCAATTTATAAATATTTCAACATGTAGAAAGTATTTGTGTCCTCTTCACAAGGAAACCTCTTTTCTTCTCTCTTCCATGATGAGTGCAAAGCTATAGACTTGCAGAATGTATTAGATTTTGTTTGTTCCAAGAATCCTAACCATCATCAGTTACAACCAAATCAAATCTGGTAGCTTAAAGTATTGAGACAAATTGGTATTGCAGAAGCTGATGAAGTTTACATGTTATACTTGTGCCTTTTATCCAAACTTTGAACTTGCCAAGTTTTTCAGAAGTGATTTGCCATTGCCTCCTTCCTAGGGCTGAGAGAACGTGACTGGCCCAATGTCACCAGTTGGCTTTGTGGTAAGGGGGAACTAGAACTCATGGTTTCCCAGTTTCTAGCCTGATGCCTTGACAATTATATGAAGCTGGCTTTTTAAATGGGTATCTATTGCTAAAAATGTCTTCTTCCACTTGATGAAACTGTCAATGCTTAGTAGCTTTCCACATTTCTTGATCCAAGTAACATACAATTATGAATCAATGAACCAGTGAGAATCAGATAAAATCAATGGAACTGAAATATTTGTCCAAGTGGTGGCTTAAGAATACCTGGAGGAAACACTGAGCGAACAAACCTATGAAATCTCAATGATATGTTTGTTTAGCCTATGGCATATACTGCTGAGATGCAGTTTTATGTTAAGGGGAAGTGCAGTTGAGAAGAAAGCAACATTTTCCCCTATAATTTGCCTTCACTCTGATGTTTGCTTTGGGGTAGCCATGAGGGGGGGACAATTTCTACTTTAATCCAGAAAAAGATTAAGTGTATGGGTAAGAGGATAGATGGAAAACTAACCAAAACAGTAACTAAAAATCTTGCCATGTTGCTGACTGTAATAAAGAAATTACCTTCAGGGTCTTCAAACTTCCCAAAAGACAAACAATGGGTTATTCTTAGGACTCATCTCATTTTCCCAACCACCAGCCAAGCTTATCCGGTTTGCCATAAACAAAGCCACTGCCAGATTCTTCACTGTGTAGGTGAAAACTTAGAAATCACATCAGGTACACTAGCCCCTCAAACACATGATTGGCTCTCATGATATTATAATCAGCACATGTAGTTTAATGTCCAAAAACATTAAACTGCTGAATTCTGTAGTCAGACAAATGTCTGCAATTTAGGAAAAATTGACTTCTGGTGGTTTCCAATCTCGGTATAGCATCTGGCTTTATTCCTTGTATTTCTAAATGGCCTACAACTATTTAAAATGGTTTATTCCAACATGTTGCAGCTTAAAATCTTTGCCAGCAGAAGTAAAGATGGTAAAACAAAGATGGAGAGAGTCAAGAAATAAAAATTATACCAACCAACCTGATTGAGAAAAGGAAAAATGGTGTGAGATTTTACTGTGATTGAGCCTGAAACCTACTTTCAGCACTTCCATCCTTGTACTATTTCCCTGACAAAGAGGTGCTTTCAAAACACATGGGAATTCAGTTACAATAAAGTATGTTCTTTGCTTTCTACTTTCCTCCTTTGTCTAAAAAAAGGAGAGGACTTTTGAGCTATGAAACCTGCAGACTAGAGTAGGACTGGAATAGACGATTGTTTCCTTTCCCATTTTTCATTCCTTGTGTGTTCGAATTGGTTAAATTTTCTTCCTTCCTGAGCAGATTTTTTTTAATCTGATGATTACTGAAACAATTTTCTGACTGCTGTTTTTACAGCTGTTTCAAGTAACTTATTAACATAATTGTTTTCATTTCCTTGTGGCAATCGTTTGCTTCAAGGCTACTTTGAAACTGATTTAATCATACTCCAAATTTTATTCTATTTAGTACTACCCTGACATTGCACTGACAGATTTTGACAGTCAAATTTCAGCAGTGTAAACAAAAATAAGGCATAGGTTTCTGGCAGGCTTCTGTCCCTCAGATAGCCAAAAATCAGTTATTCAAACTCATTTCAGTCTTTCTGGAGGTTGTGGGGGCTTTTATGGCTAGGAATAGTACTAGGATTACCACCTCCAAAACTTTGGAAAAGATTGCAAAATACAGGCCTCCAAAAAAATCAGTCCTACCCCTTCTGATGACATAATTACCTCACTAGATGGCCTCCACAATATTGAGGTGCAAAATTGCACCCCAGACTCTTCCCAGTCCTTCTAAAGATACAAATGCACATTGGGATGAGCTGGCCATCCTTATAAAAAGCGGGTCTCATTGCTTTAAGTGGACTTTTATAATTCTACAAACCCACCGTGTATGATAGCAGTGATGTCAGGTTCCAAAACCCAGGAAAGACACGTTGTGATTCTTCCAAGCAAATTTCTTTATTGTTCTTCATCCATAGACAGAATTTTGCCAAACTAAAACAATCTTCAAGCTACACAAAGCATATGCTCTGGGAACTATTAGGGAGGAGCCAGCTTTACCCTCTTTCTCTCACAAAATTATCTGAACTGTATTGTCTCTTGTTCTTCTGGAATGCACTCCCTCCCTCCCTCCTGAAAATGCACATTACATGCCGTCACAAGTGCAGATCTAAGCATATGTTCCTATCCTTATGGCTACACAGGCTTAGAAGACAAAGGCTGGGCTGCAGACTCAGTTACAAAATCATTCCAATGATTTAAGAGGATTTTTGCTCAATGGAGTTGCCTAACATGATGCTCAGTGCATAAATCTTTGATGACTTACGCTGCTGGGTTCCTTCTTCGGTACAGTAATTTGGCAAGTGGATTTTATTTTCTATATCTTTTGAATCCTCCTGTTAAGATTCACTGGCAGAGCATTAACACAGTTATACTACAATTGTATATGTGGTTTTAAACTTATTCACAACTTTTGGTGCACGCTCTGTGAGGGAGGAGACTCCATCAGTTCAACCGAGAGAGTAGCATGAAAGAATTTAAGCAATTTGAGTATTAATCAATGTTTTAGCATAGGGCTCCTGAGAATAGCCAGAATTTTAAGTATAACCGCCATTAACTAGCTAGCTTTTAGCATAGTTTCTACTGTGAAATAGAGCAGTTGAAGCTTTGTAGTTAGGCTTCAAGAGTTAACTGAAGTTGTAGTTTGAATTTTAACATGCAATATAGCATAGTGATACCATTTTAACCTTTTGCCTTCCAATAACTAATTTCTAACCAATCCTATCTTATAATCCTGTAGTTTATTTTTTATCCCACCTTTATTACTTTAGAAGTAACTCAAGGCAGCAAACATATTTAATTCTCCTATTTTCCCTAGAATATCCCTGCAAGGTAGGGTGGGCTGAGAGAGAGAGGCTGGCCCAAGGTCACCCAGCTAACTTTCATGCCTAAGGCAGGACTCGAATTCACAGTCTCCTGGTTTCTAATCCAGCACCTTAACCACTGCATCCAACGGGCTCTCCCCTGCCAGTTTCTTGTCGCTTGATTGTAAATGCCTCCCGTTTTGTTTCGGGGTCTTGCCACGGAGCGTCACTGAACATGATCGTGTGTGCTTGATTTAATACAATGAATGTTTGGAAACTGAAGTACTCTGGAGTGAAGAATGAACTTCAGTTTGGTTCGTGTGAGAAGAGGCAAAAACTTGTAACAATAAGTAAGGAACAGTAAATAGGAGAGAAATGAATTCAGAATTCCCTTCTTACGGATTTTTCTCCAGCAGTACTTTGCTGTTCTTTTCACAGAACTGCTTTCATTCCAGCTGATCACTGTATGTCTTTCGTAAATAAAAATTACTATATAGCTAGTGTATAGCTAGAAATAGCTTTTCCCTCTTTTCCTCTCAGGCCTTTTGTTTTGCATGATGATTTTTAGACTGCAAGCCCGAAATCAAGATTTTTTTAACTGACCTTTGTAAACTGTTCTGGAAGCCTTTTTCAGCTGAATAGCAGAGTAAAAATGTTTCAAATAAATGAGTAAATTGGGAATTAGGATTTAAGGACATACATTCCCTAGCTCCCTTCATTGAACTATCATCTCCCTGCAGTTAATGAATCAAAACTAAAGTCTCTATTAAGAAATCAAGTATTAGTTCAGTACCAGTAACATAGCGGCCTCAAGGGATCAGACATCACATTGTACAGATTGTAACCATTACTGCCCATATGCACTGAAGCAAAAATTGCAGATATATAAAGCCGGAATCCAAAAGTCAAAAAATGTTACCTAATCCTGGAGATATAATTTTGATATCCGTTTTCATGCAAAATAAGTGTTTTTGGGCTAATTCTTATACACCAAACAGAGCCCCAATCTTGGGAGTGGCTAATCAAAATAACTAATCTGTTCTGCAGTTATTAGTGTTTCTGAACACTATCAGGCATTCAGCTGGGTACAAGCATTGTTTTACTCCAATAATCTCTGTTTGCACTTTACCTAATTAGTCAGCTGTCCCTCAGCAGTTTGTAAACTTCCGATTAGAACAGTATTTCATGAGCTGATAAAAAAAGGGAGGGAACGGGAAAGGGGAAAATATCAAAAACCTTAAGCGTAATTTTTCCCTATTTCTTGGCCTTAGGAGGCACATGAATGGATTTGCTCTGCTATAAGAAAGCACAAACATATCAGAAGCTGCCTAGAGCATAATGAAGCAGGTCATTGTTCTGTTTAACATGTGGCATAACAATGATTAAACACATGGGACCATGGCAATAAGTGCTTGAAAAGGTCAGTTCCCATTTGCTGATTAAATCCTGAAACTGAAAACAGAGATGACAAGGATCTACCATGCTTTGGAGGTGTCAATTTTATTCATTTATTTAAAAATCCATTATGGCTATTTCTGTTTACATGTTACATTTCCTTTAAAAGATCAAATGGCAAGGTCTTCAGGGGTTGTTATACCAGATACAACTTTGATTTAGAAAGACATTCCGGAAACCATTTTATTTTTCCAGTATAAGGCATTTGTTTACTTGTTTCGTACAGTACATTTAATACCAGAATATGCAGACCACATTTCTTAAACCAAGATCTTTTGGCAAAGCCAAGAAACTTTTCTCTTGTGCCATTCCAGAGCAATTGGCTAAAATTTATAGTTTATTCCACCTTAAGTCATCTTTCAGATGATAAGAAGGCTCTCTGGTTTTCTCTCTGATGAGTTTCTAACATAGCCAATCCCATTCACTTCATAAAAAAGGAAAAAATCTAGCTGTGTGAAAGAGTCGCTCAAGTGCTAGCAATCCAGTGTTTGAACAAGGATTTCATTAAAGCACCAGCTAAATAAGATTTAAGTATATTTCATTCTCTCTAGATTTATGCATTATCATAAAACCAAATTCTTCAAAGAGTCATCCAAGCATCTCACGTAATTCAACACTCTGCTGAGTATGTGATGCACAGAACATCTCTGATAGAACACCATCTGCTAGAAGACTTTTGGCAAAGAAGAACCCCTACCAGGCAACCAAGATTAAGACACTAGGCTACTTTTACTAAAATAGCTAGGCAGAGAATCTTGAAGGTCTGAATGTACTACCTTCCTCTTTTACCTTGATGGGAATTAGCTGACGGAGGGGAATTGAGGCATTTTCTCAAATTACTTTCTTGGCCTGGGCTCAGGTTTCATTTTCTGAGGATCATCCCTCAAGGCCATCCTGTTTATCCACTAAATCTCACCACTTTCTGTGCATCTTACTCCAGCGACTGACAGCTCAGATAGGGAGGAAGTTCACCTGACATCTAAGCTGAACCTAGGTTCCTTCACAGGTTTAACCCTTTGACTCTGACCTCACCCTCTGGACTGAGCTTTAAACTTTGAAAGCCATTTCAAAAGATTCTCCTTCCTATTATGGGGAGACCATTGGAAAGGTATTCTGGGCTGGAAAGCACGATCCTCAGTTTCTTATGTCAATGAGTTGCTTTGGATCACTGCAACCCAATTACTGTAACGTCTCTAACTTGAAATCTCTCGTTCTGTTTTTTCAAGGCATTAGAAATATGCCGGCCTTCCCCAAATCAGGGTATTAAAATGTGCTGGATTCTCTTTCCTGGAACTTCCAGCCTCCGTGAACAACTCTGGAACTTTCAGTCCAACTAGAGCAGGCAAACATGAAACTGGGAATATACAAGACACAACACCATGCAGACAGATTGCCACCATCAAAAAGTAAAATTTCTCCTTATCTATTTCTCCTGATTTTCTGGTAAGCGGGAAATATAAAGATTCCGGCATTTCAAACAACAACAAATAGATGAATTGTGAATTACAGCAAACAGGGGAACCTACACAGGTTTTGCAGTTTTATTACTTTTACTTCAACAGGGAGAAAGTGACAGAATACACTCTCATTTTAAACTGAATGTAAAGAAAAAATGAATACTGATTTTTGAATACCTGATTCATATATAAGGACTGGCTTCAGTACTGCTGAACTGCAATACCTTTGCCACAGACTTAAAATGGCAGCATTATTTTTGACTGTGAGCTGGTGTATTTGTTCCCATGTCCCCATCACACCCCACAAGTTTAAGCCCTTGGATATTAATGCACATTTTAGAAACAACTGAGTATAAAGAGTAGGAGTTTCCTTGCACTGGAAAACGGGTCTTTAAAAAAACGAAATTTTAAAGTCTGGATTAAAAACACTTTATGCAAACATTTGTAATTAGCTCTTCAACTTTTTTTAAAAAAATGAGCTTTCAGACAAGTGACATTTTTGTTGCTAATAATTTCCTTTTCCCTCCTCTATCAGCATTCTAATTTGCTAGAGAGAATAGGAAAGTCAGAATTATATTTTTTTTATTTAAGAGAATGGATATGAATCCTTACAAACTGAAGGCATACAGATCTGAAAAGTGGGACATCCATAGTGTTCCATAGGGTAGGGTGGCATTTTTAAACAAGGCCCTGATATCCAAATAAAAACTTGCACATAAAGCAAGAATGTATCAACTTTACAGCTTTAAAAGGAGGAGCTTTTCCAGCATCATCTTCTACAAAGTACTGAACTCAGATTGTTAATGTAAATGAAAATCGTGTCATAATATTGAAAATACAATTCTGATGTCTTCCCCTTCCCTTTTAATAATATTCAATATATTTATTTGAAGAGATGAGAAAGTTAATTTGCAACAGATATTCCTGGAAAAACAAACAAGGAGGATGTTTACAAAGGTATTTTTGTCCTATGCCACATGAATTTTACATGTTACAATTATATTATTAATTTTACTTCTCCTATATACACTTTATAACCAATCAAAAGAATTCTATAATCCAATTTTCAAGTTGGGAGAATAAAACCAGAGATGTGCATGGTTTTATGTTAGGTAAAAGGGTAAAAATGAACTATTACATGAAAATAGTTTCTTTTAAGAGGAAAGCTAGCACAAATGAAATATAAAAAATCAATGTAAATCGAACAACATTATAGAGTAAAACAAAGGGTTTCTATGGTGTCTATTTACAACTACAGAACATATTTCTGTAAAAAGATCACAAAGAAGGAATACGTAATCTTAACCCTCTGAAGTCTTAGAATGCTCTTTTTTTGAAGCTCCTTTTCTAAGTGTGACATCCTTCATATTTGATTCCATCAATTGATACAAAATTAGAGATACAGCCTTTTAACAATACTGCATTTAAAAAAGACAACACAAACATAATTTTTTGATAAAACAAATACAGATAGTGAGTACAATAAAACACTGGCCATTGTGTCAAAGCTTATGTTACCAGTTGTTATACCTCAACATCCATAACCTTATTTGAAATTTTAGAATTTAGTACTGTATTTTTAAATCAGTGAGATGGCAGCAGAGGTCCACTCAATTATCCTATCTTTGTTTTGTTTTTCATATGGAATGCATGTTCTCAGGAAATATTTAAAAGTTTAAAGCTGATTTCTCCTACAAAAGTTAAAGATGCACAGATCTCAAAGATGCAGTATCATAACATCAGGGACATTAGAGGGGAAATAGAAAGTGCTTCTGAAAGATATGACTTACATTTCCCTTTCCTACCCTCATTTGTTCATTTCAATGTGCTGAAATATATAGAAAGAACACACTAAAAATAAGTCTTTTGATCCATCCCTGGGCACATATCCACTTGAGTTCTGGTTGTGCACTAATATTTTAATTATTTTATCTCACCTGAAGCCTTTGAAGAATCAATGCTCAGTAATCAGACAAGGTGCCACCCACTTCCAGAGCTGAACCTAAGATTTGCCTTGCAAACAGATCTTTGCTTCACCCAATTCTCTTCCGGTCTATTCTGCAGAGAATCTTTTTAAAGGACCTCCTAAAGTCATGGTTGAAGATAGTATAAATGACAGGATTCAGAGAACTATTGCAATAACCAAACCAGAAGAAGAACTTGAAGAGGGTATCAGGAATATGGCAGCTCTTACAAACAGCAGTCAATGTGTAAGTGAAGAAGAAAGGAAACCAACAGACAACAAAAACTCCAATCACTACTGCAAGTACAAAGGTGAAGCGCTTCTCTCGGTTCTGTCTGCCCCTCCATCGTGAAGCTTTGGCATTCCTATCCTCTTCTACTTGATTAGGCATATTGTCCCCAGGCTTAATCTGGCTAAGTTTGGTTTTGCCCTTACTTCTGGGCAGTCTATCTGCTTTCCTAGGCTGAGGAGTTTCATTGTGCTCTGAAGAAGACGTGTCCTCCAGGTCTATATCATTGACTTCAGTTTCCTGGCTTCCTCCTGCCAACACTGTCTTCTGCCCATTGATCTTGGTTATCTCAGGCATATCCTCTTTGTCAGCCAATCCATTCTGTCTCCTCTCCACAGTCTCCCTTCGCTTGTTGGGAGGCACACGAGTCCTCCTTTTTGCAATCTGGTAGATACGTATGTAGACCAGGATCATGATAAGGCAGGGAGCAAAGAAGGAGCCAATGCTGGATGAGATGATGTACCAGGTCTCCTTGTTGATACTGCAGCTGGGTAACTTGTTCTCAGGTTTAAACTCTGATTGTTCATGGAGCTGACTCTCAGGCTCACCCTGCTTCATAATGGAGATAAGTGGTGGGAAAGAGATGACAGCTGAGATGACCCAAACCAGGAAGATGATGCTTTTGATGCGGCGTGGTGTGCGCTTGAGGTTGTACTCAATGGCCTGTGTAATGGACCAGTAGCGATCCAAGCTGATGGCACAGAGATGCACAATGGAAGAAGTGCAGAAGAGTACATCCAAAGCCAGGTAGATTTCACACCATACCTTGCCAAAATACCACTGAGCCATCACTTCATTGGCAAGAGAAAAAGGAATGACTAGGGTGGCCACCAAGATGTCTGCTGAGGCCAAGGAAACCAAAAAGAGATTCTGAGGGGCCTTCAACACTCGGCTGGTGAAGACAGCAATGATAACTAACACATTGCCAAATATGGTGAAGAGCATAAGCAGCGTGGCCAGGAAGATGAGGGCTAAGGTAGTGGGCAAGGGGTAAGGAAGGGCCTCTCTCTGACCGCCATCACTTCCATTCAAGCTCCCATTGCCATCCATGTGCTGTAGGTAGTTGTTCTCCAGCTGGAAAGGCTGCACGGCCAGGGAAGCAAATTCCCCTTGTTCTGGAAACGGGCTCTTCAGCTTAAACATTCACCCAGCTTGATCCTCGATTGATTTAAGACACACTCTGCGAAGAAGAGGAAATCCCGTACCTGTCTCCAGTGGAGCTGATCTTCTCTGCAAGCGGCAGCAGCCCTGGAAACGCTCGATTCCAATCAGGATCAAGTGAGGCGGCTTCGCTCAGCTTCCATAATCCCTCCAGCTTCCGTTTCAGTCATAACAGACCGGCGGGGCTATCGGATCTCTCCTTCCTTCCTTCCCTCCCCAGATTTCCTAAAAAGTCCACCTGAGACGGGAGGGGCTCCTCAAAAGGCCATTCGCAGCAGGCGAAGCAGGAGCCAGAAGTTGCTTCTTACCTTCTCCCCGCGAACGGAAAGGAGGAGAAGACGGGACCTCCCCGGGAGGCAGCTGGCGGAGAGGGAGCCTCGTTCGTCCCGGCGGAGCAGGTCCTGCATGGGGGCGACAAATGGCGAGGTTACTCTCGAGGCACAAGCCAGCTTCGCAGTGGGTCCCCGCCGCAGACTGCCAACCAGGCGCCGCTGCTTTTCCCGTGGCCGGTGCACGGATCCTCCTCCTCCTCCAAGAAGGCAGCTCTCTCCGCTCGAGCTCAGCTTTCCGGGCTCCCGGTTCACTTTATAGCCCCCGATCGGCTCGGCAGTTCAGCATTTCCGCGTCAGTGCCACGTGGGGACAGCCCCCGGCGCTCCTCCCCACCTCTGCTGGCCGCCGCTCCTCCGGTGGAGAAAAGCGCTTCAGCCGGCCACCTCTGGCTCCCGGCGGTCCTCCCGCAAAGCGGCCGTGCCCTCGCCCAGCTCCCTCCGGCCGGCCCGCCCGCCGGCCCGCTCTTCTGAGAGAAGCCCTCCGTGCGCACGCCCTCCCGCCAATTCTCTCAGCCGGTTCGCTCGCACGTTCGGGGCACGCCTCCCTCCATTCCGCCGCCTCGCTTTAACGTCCAAAGTACACTGGCAACTCCTCTCACCCTCCTTCCTGGTAGTCGCGCTGTCGTTCCTCAAGCACCTCTCCTATCCACTCTACGCACTTTCACACGGCGTTCGCTTAAGTCGAGGCCCAGTTCAAAGGGGGAGTCAAGCAGAGGAAGGGGATCCGCGCCCCCGTGGCTGCCGAAGTCCTGACTTCAAGTCAAGCCGCTCTTGAGCGTCGCGCGCAGGTGTCGCTTATTAGCAGTGCAGGCGCTACATCCCGTCCGCCGCCATCCTCGTCTCCCTCTCGCCCGTTCATTCCTCTGCTGGTATTTCCACATATTTTAACTCTAACAGCGGGGGTTGCCTTGTTTCCCCCGGGAAATCACACGGGAAGCCTCTTAGTTCAAGAGTGGTATCTAAGCGCTTCAGGTGAGCAAAATGAATTCACACTGTCACTGCACAGATCCCCTCATGTACATACAGTGCATATTGTATTGGGAGCTGATTGATTCCAGTTCAACACTAGAGTACAACACTAGAGTACATGTTTTTCCTCAACCATTAAACAGACTCATGTTTCTAGCAGATAGCCTTCCAGATGCATCCCTGGACATTATTCGTTGGGACCAGTCTGAGGAGATGTGCGAAGCTGTGCCATGAAGCATTTTGCTTCTATCCAGTAACCCTGCCGATCCGCTATGGACTGTAGGTCCCCTGGATAATGCAGAACAAGCAGGCTCCCTGGAAAGGTTGCCTGTCCTGTGCAGTGTACAACTCAGTACAGAGACGGGAAAGGGAATAATATTTAAATCCATAACGCCAGCCTGTTCCGATGGCATAAAGTCTCTCTCGAAGTATTTCTATGGCAAAATATTGTTTCCTTGCAGCCTGTCCAAAGAAGATAGATCATAATTTAACATTCCCAGAACATACATTTAACTCTCCTGAATGCTTGGTATTCAGACAAATCAGTCATCAGGAGGCATCAAGAAATAAATTGTATTTACACATCATTCAAAGAGACAATAAGAAGCTAAGAAGGAGACAAAAACACCAGAACACATTCTCTCCATTGACTAGCACCTAGATAAATGGGGATTAACACCAGACAAACAAGCAGAAAACAAGATTAGGTAGTTTCTAGTCAAGGAACCACCATTGTTCTGCTTCAGTTCCTGCCAACCTAGCAGTTTGAAAGCATGTAAAAAATGCAAGTAGATAAATAGGCACCGCCTACTCCGGCGGGAAAGGTGTCCATGCACCTTTGGCATCTACTCATGCCAGACACATGACTCAGACAAACACTGTCTCTTCGGCTTAGAAACAGATGAGTGCCACACCCTAGAGTCGGCCACAACTGGCAGGGAAACTTTTACCTTTAATCAAGGAACTACAAAGGAGAAAACCACACCCCCCACCAACAGTGGCATGGGAAGTTTCTGTATATAAACATTGAGTAGGACTAATGGAGTTATCAAGCAAACAACCAAGCTCAGAGTATCAAGGATTTCATAGTTCAACTCTGAGCTACATATTGCATATTCTGTTGGCCTCCTATATTTATGAATATAGGTAGAAAATCTCAATTGTTTCTATATAGGAGTGAGGAACAAGCATTATTTTAGACAGTAGCCTGACAACTCAACTTTATCCTTCTCTTTATCTATCTCTTCTCTATCCATTGCCACATACCATGATAAACCATGGTTTTTTTAACAATAGTCTTTGAAATACAATTGTCTGAATTCCCACAATATATCAAGGTATAAACTACTAAATCTCAAAGGCTTGATTAACATAACACGGTAACAAGCCAACCACATGTAGTCTTAATGGCCTTATGTTCAAAGGAGCTTCTTTCTGGTATTGTAGCTTATAACATTTTTGCTCCTCACACATATATTCTGATTCCATTTATCCAATCCAGCCTCTACATTGACAGATTTTTGAATTCATAGACATATTGTCCTTCATTAATAAGACCATGGTGTTTTTATCCATGCCTGTGCATGAGCATGATGCAGTTGACTGAAAATTTTGCTAGTATTGTGAAATCACCTAATTTTATTTTGGTACAGATTATCATCATTCATTATCATCATTGGGTGTGCAAACACCCAATGAGAAATACACAGGCAGAGATATCAAAGAAAGCTTTATTTTGCACAGAAGAAGGATACTAAGGGATCTCTCCCAAAGCTTGTGTAAGTCCCACCTCCCTGTCCCAGTTTTTATGATAGACAGGGAGCATTGAGTCATTTTACAGTGTCCTTATCTTAGAAGGATTGTTATAAGGTAAGGACACAGGACATTCTCTTAATAAATTTGTGTTACAGAAATTCAAGCAACATTTCTATACCTAATATATCACAACAACTTTTAGAACCACAAGTTCCCTTTTTCCAAGGTATAATTTCCCTTTTTTTTGCATTTGCCTTGTTCCATGGTATAGGTGGGGTTACACATCAGCAAGCAGTAATATTTGTAGTAATGTCTTTTACAAGTCTCCATAATTTTCAGGCCCTCACGTACAGTGAGACCTGCACTTTGCCTTTGCTCTTAGCCTTCTATATGTTTAATGTTTGGATACTATATGATTAATATTGGGAGGATTGCCCTAGGCATCATATTTCATAATTTTCTTTTGTTCTAAACTTCTCCTTTATTTTTAAGGATCTTAATCACAATCACAACTTTCTTGACTTCCCCTTTTCACTATATTCATTCATTCTTCTTTCATATATTTGTTTTGTGATTAAATTATAATCATTTATTTTCTCTGTATGGACTGTAACATCTCAATGTACTTCTTCCAAAGTAGTCACTCATTTTTATATCCAGTCCTTATTTTTCAGTACCCATTCATTTATTGATCTTATTATTTTCATTATTAGCCATTTTCATTATTATATTTCAAAGATGACTTGTCACACACTTCTTTTTTAAGATCCCCATCAACATTTTAGAGAAGCCATTCCAGGCTGGAGCCCTTTAGATGTGTTTGAACTGAAAGTCAGAGAAAGTCCAGCTAACATAGTTAATGGCCAACTCTTTGTGTATTGTGGCTGTTCTAATTTCAATTTCTTTTATGTGATAATATATTGATCTTCATATAATCATAACTTCATAAAGCAGTACATCATAAATTGTACTGCTTATTCACAAATTTTATATTTAAAAGGTAATTGTGCTATCATTAGGCAAAGTTATCAACTAGCTTAATTTATTTCTTCAACTTATATGCCACCGATGAAAGTATCTGCTGGTAGCTAATTTAATGTACATTCAATTCATAATAGTAATACAATGATATGTTTTAGAGTATAAAAGCTCCTTTTTACTCCCATGAGAATCCAGAATTAATCCCTTCATGTTCAGTACATCCAATATGTCCAGATACAGGTATCTATGCACACCCATAAGTACTGTATGCATAAATGACCGCATCTGTGTTTACAACATAGACTCCACTCTCATGCAGTTTTCTGGGAGAAAGCTTCAGTGAACTCAGTAGGGTTCTTTGTTTATTGCATAGTTGATGTTGCAATATGCAATGAGCTTGAACAAGTGTCTATTATTAGAAATACTAGGTTTAACCAAAACCAGCTTTACAAAGATTGAAAAAAAATGACCCAAAATAAGAGCTGCTAAAAAGAAAACATAGGATTCTGGTTGATATAATGTTTCCTTTCTTACGCTTTCTGTGTATCAGAGAAAAGCAAATTAATTCTCCACTTTAAATTTCCAGTTTCCTTGCATTACAGAGAAGATTCTGGATGGCCAGACTCACAGCCTATTTTATGACCTGCAATGATCTGAGTTCACAGTAACTTCCTTTTCAGGCGCAGGTGGTTAATTTGTTAGTTTGATGTTTACTTTTATTTATTTATTTCACACATTTATATGACACCAATGTCTCAAAGCGACTCTTGGTGGCTTAGAATCAACATTAACTTACAATGACAATTATTATCAATTAATACTAACATGCCTAGTGGCATTTGAATCTTTTGTTGTTCATCTGGATATTGTTCATTTCAGAGCTACTTTAAAATTCCTTTGTCTATCATTTTCCCAAAGCCTCAGATGCTGCCATTATGTAGTCCTTAGCTGCAAAAAAAAGAATGTCTCTAAAATATTTTCCACCTATTGCATTTCCATCTAGTGTTTCAAAATAATAATACAACTTGAAAACCTCATTGTCACCTATACCCATTTACATCTTTCCCATTGGCTAACTTCAGCCCCTACCAGATGCTACTGTACCACCTACTCTGTAAACATCATAGAATTGTATTCCTATCCACTCCACTGAACAACAAATTGTTATTTTGTTTGTTTTCATTTTATTTGGGTACTATGCATCATGACTGAAATGTTTGGGGAAAAAAGTAGTTGATCTCTGAAGAACAGAATCCAGCTATGAAATGTTGACTTGCAAACCATTTATTGCTCTGCCTCAAAAACTTTCTTGCTCTGAATTTTGTTGTGAATGGGGAGGCAGAGAGGCTTGGGCATCAGCGAAACCTCTCCATGTGTGTCAGAGATGGAGTTTACTTTCTCTCCACATATTTTCTTTTGTATGAGCAAAATAAAGCAGCACAGACTTGTTTTTGTGCTTTATCCCATTGTTAATGATGGCACTATGCTTCAATATGACTAAGTTTAGATTCCAATCATTGTACGCAAACACAGCAGTAAATATGATTTCACTTACAGTTTCATTGGTTCTCAGTCTGAGTGCTAGTTCTTACTTCCAAAAAAATATGCATTAAGCCATGGTGATACATGAGCTTGCCCAAAAGTTCTTATTTTCATTAAAAGCTCTGTTACATATCCTTTCAGAGAGAGAAAGGGAAAAAAACTAAGGCTGGTAACTGCAAAGGGCAAGAGTTTTTTTGCAACAGCCTCTGGAACAAGGAATTCTGCTTTACCATTGCCTAACTAAAGACAGACTGTAAAACGTGCCCTGTTCATGTCTGTGAAGACTCTCACTCGTCCAGGGTAATTGCATCGCAACAAAAGTTTAAAAAGCAGGCATCTGGACTGGA
>JANHZU010004504.1:22592-35404 GCA_032468055.1 Acrochordus granulatus
TTCACATGCTTTCAAACTGCTGGGTGGGCAGGAGCTGGAGGCGAGTAACAGGGGCTCAACTCACCCCGTCATAAGGAGCTGCAGCTCGAACCGCCAGAGTGCCAGACATTAATGGTCGATATAACTGGCGGCATTAAGCCGTTGCTATATATGAATAATAGTAATGCAACAATTGGCTCTATAAGGCTTCTCGAAAGTTAATAGAAAATCATGGAATAATTTTTCAGACAGACTCCCATCATCAACAAAGAGGAAAGAAATCAGTAAAGGACTGCCCAAATGGTAAATTATACTTTAATCAGGGCTTATTCAAATATATGACATAAAATATGTATATTAGTACTAATGCAGGTGTCATGAATACTGAAACATGACACAGAGAAGCTTTATGTCAAAGAAGCAGGAAAGCTTGTTTTTGATTAATGTTGTTTAATTTGGTGTCTATCATGAAGGTATCTATCAGATGGCTAATAAGAAAGCAGAGAAGTAGAAAGGCACAAATTTGTATCTTTTTCTGTGTTCAGGTTTATGATTTGGGGAAAATGCATTTAGAAGTGAATTTAATCCACAGAGCCAAAAAGATCTGTGAGCACAAAGCTGAGAGCAGTTCTTCTTCTTTGGCAGGTATAATTAGCATGGTTTTACAAATGGCTGTTCTCTCTGGTACCTCAAGTAATTTTAGATGAATATGTTGCCTCCCCAGTCACCAAAGCAATAGTTTTGTTATAAATCTTCACTGGAAACCATTACGAAAACATAATCATGGGCAAGCCCAGATTCCAAAAGGCCTTCTTCAGAGATATTCTGTGCTGGATATTTTTCTGTTTCCAGACTGCACAGTTCCATGATCAGTTAAAGAATATAACATGAGATGGAATGAAGCAATTCCAAATTAAAAAATTGGTAATATTGCAAATAGATCGTAAAGAACTATTATAAACTCAGAATATCAAGTTATGATAAAGCCAGCTGCAAAACAGTGTTCTTAAAATGCATGAAAAAACTTTCTGGTTGTAAGAATTTTCCTGTTGGATTTGGTCAAGGCTCATCTCAGACCAGCATTTTGTTTCTCATAATGGCCAACCATGTCACGGTGAAGAGTAATTCAATGAAGCCATGAGCTATACTGTGCAGGACCACCCAAGAAGGACAGGTCATAGCGGAGAGTTCTGAAAAAAACACTGGAAAAGAAATGGCAGCTCGTAGGCTCCAAGATCACTATAGATGATGACTGAAGCTATGAAATCAGAAAATGCTTGCTCTTTGGGAGGAAAGCTTTGGCAAACCTAGACAGCATATTAAAAAGCATTTTAAAAAGCAGAGACATCACCTTGCCAATAAAGGTCTACATAGTCAAAGCTATGGTTTTCCCAGTCGTAATGTATGGCTGTGAGAGTTGGACCATAAGGAAGGCTGAGCATCGAAGAATTGATACCTTTGAATTTTGGTGCTGGAGAAGACTCTTGAAAGTCCCTTGGACTGAAAGGAGATCAAACCAGTCAATTCTACAGGAAATCAACCCTGATTGCTCGTTGGAGGGACAAATACTGAAGCTGAAGCTCAAATATTTTGGCCACCTAATGCGAAGAGAGGATTCATTGGAAAAGACTGATGCTGGGAAAGACTGAAAGCAAAAGAGAAGGGAACCACAGAGGATGAGGTGGCTAGATAGTATCATTAACACAATGAATATAAATTTGAGCAAATTCTGGGAGACAGGAGAGATTGAAACCTTATGACAAATGTTCTCAATTATAAATGTTGACTGTTTAGATACTTATCTCCATCCTTAAAAATATATTTAGAGCAGAAGTTTGAAACACAACACAGATAAGTTGTTTTATTGCATAAGTTGTTTACAGGCTTTTCCTCCTACCTGTTCATATCAATGGAAATTCATCCTTTTTATCACCACTGGAAGCCATCTCAAAATGTTGATATAGCAGTCCTGTTCAGCCTGAGAATTATCCTTGGCTCATCAATTTCAGCCCTTACATCTTGGCATTTCTAGATGCAAATCTGTTCTGTAGCAGGTTTAAATTTACTTTCTTGAACTAGTGCCATTTCTCCATCTTGCTGGTGCCAACATGGATCATATTTGCTGCGTCTAACAATTTACTAAAGCAGGCAAGCTACCTTGCAAACTATCTGTCTATAATTTCTAATTATTGAAGCACTCATAACAGAATCTTTCCTTTTTATTCCTCCAGTTGAACATCTTCAGTATGTGAGGATACTCACATCACCCTCCAAAAGAAGCATTTCCTTTATCACTTAGTGATAATCTCCTTGCTTAGTATCCTTGTTATCATTAAGAATAAGGGAATTGCTACTCTGGGCATGGGACAAAATTGTCATATTTGCAAGGTTCATCAAAATATATTTCAGAGTTAGGGTTAAGTTTATCCAAATATCTCCAATTTAGTTGCTTCTTTTCAAGGTTATTAACTGGACCCTGAGAGGTAGAAGGTCATTATACTATACATAATCCAGGACTTTTGAACAACAGAGAGCTGTACATATGACACTCTGCAATAAACTGAAAAACCCAATTCCCAGCTCATTTTTTTATGTGCAAACCAGTGGCTGCTGGTAATTCTATATTCTTCTTCTATAGCTTTTGTTGGATCTAAAAGATAGTCCTTTTATTATACTTGTAATGAACACAGATCACAAAGTTCTGATTTTACCAGTCCTAACTAAACTCACCATGACATTTTGTCTCTGCAGGTGGGTAGTCTGATTGCTCCTCTGACCATAAGTTATCTAGATAATCATTGGTAGAAGATTAATGCAAATGGGTTCCAGAAGAAATCCTCACACAAGACAGTGGTGCCATCATAGTACAGAAGGTTCTCGGCATGAGAACTTAGACACTGACATAGATGAGGATTCATGAGAGAATAACTTGCTCCAGTTATTACAGATGAACCAATCACCAAGAGGGGCCCAAACAGAATGATTAAAAATCTTTTTAAAGTTGGAGGCCACAAATTTTCTTTATTTTTTTCAGACCCCCCCATCACCTTCTACTACAAAAAGCACATCTTCAAACATTATTCTTCTTATGGAAAGAGAGCTGGAATACTTTTGATTATTCAAGTTTAGTCCTTTGTGGATTTCTCCTATCTGGTATAAATATGTAAGCTGGGGTAAGAAGGCAAGCAAGACACATCTGTTCTTAAAGTTCTCTTTTTCCTAAGCAATACCACTTCCAAGACTACTATTTAATAACCAGCTATAAAATTGAAATTTGTCTCTCCAATTTCCTGACTGCAATCAAATTAGGCATTTTTCATGCATTTGTTTCTACCTATTCCCATTCTTATTTGACAAACGTGAATTTGTTTTAGAAATTGTTTTACAGGAAAAGAAAAGAGAATTTGCGAGTTATCTGTATTAGCAGAATATGTTCTTGCACTTATTTCATTAGGCGGTATTAATATGCTCTCTTTCATTCTACAGTCATCTCTTCTGTGGTCTGCAGTTATTCTGGCTTCTTCAATTCCTTAACTCCTGTTATTCATAAAAGCCACACTGTTTCTTTCCAAACTGTTGGAGAATTACTCTGTTCCTGGGAAGAATAATCCATCCAATATGCCTACTCACAAATTTGGTGGAAAATTTTGAAAAGCCCTTTGTGACTCATTTCATTTAAATAAAGTTTCACTTCAGGTTGCCCTTTAGAGTGAGAAGCAGAAACAAATCTTCAGTGTGAGTATGTACATGACAGCAAAAAATAAAAATATCCATTTTCAGATGTATCCATTCAGGGTTGATGATCCAGAGTTTTAGGAAGGTCACTATATAGTATATAGCATTATTGATGATTTAGGAAGCATCAGTAAGAACTAATTATTAATATATGAACTCTTGGAAGGCAAGCCAAAGTTTAAGTATTTTCTTTAAGTACCAAAACAAAACCAGAAGGAGCAAGGCAAATCCAGGATGGAAAACAGTTGAAGTATATGCATACTTGCATGAAAAATAATCTCATTAAGGAAACAAATTACTTGCTGCCAACAGAATTTTGTCTGCTTTCAACTTCTGCCAGTGCCATGGGCTTTCCGATCAACCCATTTCAAATGCTGAGAGTATTTGGGTTTGCATAATTGGCCCTGAAATAATCTCTTTGTTTCTAATTTGATAGAATCATTTGTACTGAATCCAGCAACTGCCAGAAGATTAAAGTGGTAATGAGATTGTACCTTTCCCATTCTCTTTAGTTTGTCAGAACAAATAATTGATGTGCCATTTTTTTGTTCTTGCCATGAAAATGGATTAACACAGTGACATTTTCTATTCTCAAGAAGCTGTTTTTAAACATACTTAGCAAGCTAAAACAGATCTGCTGGTCTCTGCAAAATACAAACAGGAATTGCTGTTATAATTGTTTCTCCCCCCCCCCTTTCTTGTATAATTCTGAGCTGTAAGATTTTAAAACTGCATCTAGTGACTGCACAATGCAATGCCATGGTGTGTCCAATACAGTCAAGTATTTATGGTGTTTATATAAAGATATTCTTGGGGAGGATCATAATATTAAAATGAAAAACAGTATAATCTGAGTGATTTAATATTCTTTAATTTTAGTAAAATCAAGATAGTCTCACAATTATAGATTCCACTTCTCTGGTTATGCTCATCAGTGCTTGATCAAACAGATTAGCTTTAGCCTGATGTAAAAATATTAATGGAGTTAATATCAAGTTCACTACTTGGTATAAGATATCCTGCAGTCAGAGCACCACTGCAGATATAATTGCAAAACACAAAGTAGCATCTGATCTCTTTGTTTTAGGCACTACATATTATCACCAAGAACAATAGGGGCTGAGCCTATTAAAACATCAACTAACACATAACAGATTTAAATATGGAATACTTGTGTTTAATCAACATTGATTCTTCTCAGAGGACATAAAGCTATTAGTTCTTGGTGAGTGTCAAATGATATGATGGCAAACATGGAATTCCAAAGATACCTCGGATATCTTAACAATTCAAATGCAGTAAGTCTGTAGACAGACAGTAAGTCTGTAGTACAGTTGCATCCTTATACAATGTGATGTGGGTTGGGGGATATCTCAAAAACATGACTCTAAGCATCTAACAATGCTAAAAATAAGTAAAAAATTATATATATATATATACTGGAGTAGCCAGGAGAAACAATAAAAAGATCCATTAACACTTCCAGGAATTAGGGTCCAGGTCTGAGCCCAGAACCTCATAAAAGGCCAGCAGAGTCAGAGCCAATCCAATCTCCAGAAGGATGGTATTCTAGAGGGCAGACCCCACAGTGGAACAGACTCTCCTTCTGGGCCACTATTTGTTACTGTTTCTTCTACAGATTTATGAATTACTACCAGTTGCTTTGTAGAATAACTCAGGGAAAAGTCCTCAGAACATTTACAATCAAGGGTACAGAATATGTAATTATTAACTTTAGTCAGTGACTCATAAAATCAAAGCAATGAATCAAAAGGAATAGTGGTCTGCTTGGCATCACTGCCATCATGAACCTGAGTCAACAGACTTACAAACACCTATAATTCCCCACTTTTAAATTTATTTATTCATTCATTCAGTATGTATCCTGTCACAATCCAGTGACTCTTGGCCCTATTTGCAGTATGGAGGACATTTGCAGAAGGAGGCAGATGAAATGCCTTAGGGATACTCTGCTTTTTCAGCTCCTCTTTAGGACTTTGTATCTCTTCTGGAAGCACAGAGAGAGAGGGCTAATGCTGCATTTCAATTCTGTTCAAATGATATTGTTGACTGGGCAGAACTATTTTAACCCCAAGATGCCAGGGCTGTACAAATGTCAGGAAATCCTAGCTTTGTGGAAATTATCTAGATAAGACAGCAGAAATATAGTGAATGTGTACATGCAGCCATCTTCAATGGGTGAAATAAGAGTGAATGAGAAAAGGAAAGTCGAAATTTCAGGGATGGGGGCAGTACTGTAACTGTGTGTAAATATTAAGCAAGTCAGAAATAGGTACGTTCTGTAGCTCCTCTTCCACTCACAAAAATATCAATTCTTTGATAAGGCTATTAAATCACATATTAAATAAGTAAGTAGGTAATTAAGTTAATCTTTGCCAAGTAATTCTTGTCTGAGGGAAGTCTGGCACAAAAAGCTGCAGAACTATTGAAGAATAAAATTAGCTTTTTATTTTTATGAAGAATAAATATGGCTTTTTTGGGATAGTTGATCAGATTATGCTGTTTTATTCCATGTTATTCTTTCTCTCAACCTTTAATCAACCACTGAATTACATCCCTCTTTAAGCAAGAAATATAGTACGTGTAATGAATAATGAATCAATTTGGTCAATGTTTAACTTACCTGAAACAGAAGTCTGCAATCTTTTTGGGCCAGTGAGTACATATGGTATTTCAAAATTATATGATAAGCATTCTCATAAAATGATCATAGTGACAGTAATTATAGTAATAATGATAATAGCATGAACAACAACAACAATAGAAATTAGGTAGTGCTTAGGTAATATCAAGACTCTTTTCTGAAATGTTGAGACCACGGATCTAGATTATATTTGGAAATTTTATGATTTTGTTTATTCAAAGTTGGAATCCATTTGATCAATGTCTACCTTACCTGAACCAGAGTTCTCCAATCTTTTGGGGCCAGTTTGAAATTTGGAATTTTTTCAAATTTGCCATTTGGAATTTCAAAAGCATATGATAATCATTCTCATAAAATGGTTGCATATGACAGTGGCTAATCACAAAACAGTATACATCAGAAGGAAAATAAAGAAATAGAATGAAACCGGCCAGGCTTTTGTTTTCAAAATATGAACCTTAAATTTTATGAGCAGCCCAGAGGTTAAGTGGAAATTTAGTTGGATAGAGATAGCTTGGTCTAATGCTTAAGGCCCCAGGCTAGATTTCTATCAGGAGACTGTGAGTTCTAATCTTGCTTAAGGCATGAAAATGCCTGCATGACTTTGGCTAATCACTCTTTCTCATCTCACAACATCAGACTCAGAAACAAACTGGTCAGTCAATTCTTGTCACAACCAGTGGATCAACACTTGGTTGATATGAAAAAAGTGGAACCTACACTTGTGTGAAAATGCTAGGAAAAAAAGGGGAGTAACATTCTTGAACTTTGTACTTTGTTTTGCAGCATGCTCATTTCCCATTAATTAAAGAAAAAGAAATAGCAGAAGTAATTGTAGTAATAACAATGATAACAGCATGAACAACAATAATAGAAATTAGGTAGTGGTTAGGTAATGTCAAGTACGTGGTGGTGTAAATGATTAAGATGCTGGGCTTGTCAACTGGAAGGTCAGCAGCTTGAGTTTGAGATCCAAGAACTGCTAAGAAGAGCTTAAGAACTGCTAAGCTCCTGTTGTCTCCCTAACTCCTGCCAACCTAACAGTTTGAAAGCATGTAAAAATGCAAGTAGATAAATAGGTACCACCTTCGGTGGGAAAGGTAGCAGTGTGTGTGTGCCTAAGCATATAATCATGCCAGCCATGTGACCATGGAAGCATCTTTGGACAAATGCTGGCCTTTCAGCTAGTAAACAGCGATGAGCACTGCCTCCTAGAGTTGGCCACAGCTGGCAGGGGAAACCTTTACTTTTACTTTTTAGGGAGTGTCAAGACACTTTTTTGACATCATATTGAGACCAAGGATCTAGATTATAACTGGAAATTAACGATTTTGTTTATTCAAAGATTAACTTCTGAGTAACATTTCTGTCTATTTTTTTACTTCTATTTCAAACTGCAGCTGCAAGTCTTTTGTTAATGGCTGAAATATGGCTTGTCTGCATTTTGTATTACTGAGGCATCTGTCCTATTTTTTCCACAATGCATATTCGGCATTGACCACATCATGATTTCAGCAGAGCTGCAATGACAAATATGCCAAACCAGCCATAAGAAACTTTCCTTGTTTCAAGTGCCACTGAAAGGAACGTGAAGGTCACAGCATCCACCCACACCCAAAATATGAAATATTGTATCCAGCATGGAGCTTTCTCAGAAAAAAAGATGTCTAAAGAGTGTCAAGAGAAGCCAAGTTCTGAAAAGAAAAAGAAAAAAACAGTATTTGTCAGGATACAGGCTCTGATACAATTATTTCTCAGAACAGAACAATGTCTAATGTCTGAACAATGTCTAGCAATGTACAGTGGTTCAAAGAGGTCCTGAGTTTAAACAATTCTTCAAGTGTATCCCCTGGAAAAATACTCTCCTGTTTCTAAGCCACTGGCTACTGAATGTGCTGAACAAGGGTTCAGAAGCAAAGAGATAAACAATTTGAATTGCCTCATCGCTATTCACTGAGAAGGCAAACTGCGTCATCTCCACGGCATGAAGTGTGAGTCCAGGGACAGTGAAGCTATTTCCTACAGGCCCATTTATTAGCAAAGCAAAATGTCTAATGCTGCACTTCGCTACTCATGGCAATGTTCTGCATCATGAAGACTGTGCACCATTCATGCTCAATAGTAGCTGATGAGATAGTGCCTTAAGAAAAGCCACCAGTCATTGCGATTACAAAGTCATGGAAGTGCAAAGAGGAAGGAAGAATTTGCTATTTTCAGCATTGAAAAGTAACATTACACAATGTCAAGTGTAGGCTGCTGGAATCAGCACGGGTGACCTCTACTTCAGCATCATATGTTTGAGGATTTCTGACTGTGGCATCTTTACAAGCTCTGTGACTTCTCATTATTGGAAGAGAAAGGAAGATAAAAGTGGATAGATGTGAATCATTAGGGGTAGTAATCAATACAGCTTTCTAAATTAATAATGTATTTAATTACAACTTATTGTCCTCACTTAATTCCTGAAAACATTTGGATTATCACAATAGCAGTGTAATATCATTTTTGTCCTTTGTTGAAAATGGTGCACACCTGAAAAATAATTTATTCAGTAGATGTATAGTAGGATTAGTTTTTGTTTAAATATACAACAATATTCCTATTTCTGTCAGGAATTCCAATTCTAGGAAAACTAGCAATGACTATCTTTTTCTTCTTCTTCCTTTTCATCTTCCTCCTCCTCCTCTTCTTTTTCTTTTTCTTCTATATTTACATTCCTGTAATTTGTTTTAAGTGCTGAGTTCTGTTAACTATGGGATCAAACATATACACACGATTGAATTATCTGTAAATTTTGTTCCTCTCTTATTCTGCAGACTCCCTAACTACTCAAACTTCCTGATCTGCAAAGTCCTTTCAGAAAAGTTCTTTCATGATATTTTCCCATGGAAGTGACAGAAAGAGTGAGAAGATGGGAGGTCAAAGATCATGGAAAATGTAAGTGAAAACTGTGATGATTGTGAACATTTTTCAGCCCATGGTCTTACCAAGGGAAATGCAGGAAAGCTGTATATCACCCATGAAAAGTTATCTTGGAAAAAAATGACCAAAAACAGTCTTTAGGATCAAATGCTTAACATTTAGTTCAGTTTGTTTATTTGCATTAATTACAGTATAAAGCAGTGCAAACTCTTTTTAATAATAAGACAACAGTTTGAGAGGAATATATTAAAATAGCAATAGCATTGCTGCAGTTAGTGTTCATCATAAGAGATAACAGTATTTTTCAGCTTTTTTTTTCTGTTTTCAGCTGCTGAGTATTAAATGATGACACAATGCATGTGCGAATGAGCCATGCAAGGTTAATTATCATATACAGCGTATTGATTGTACTTATTGTCAACTCAAAAATAATGTCCTTGAAAACTCTATTGTCAAAGGATATTCACCCACAAGAGAACTGAGCCTAATAAACTCAAAAGTTCTGTGCATCTCCATGGCAGTGGTGGGTCATATTTTTATTGAGAGTATGCAAACTAATATAGAATTTATAAACAAAAGAATACCATTCTTGTTGTACTTCAGCTTGTTTGTCATGTAAGAGTTATTTGTGTGTTTCATTTTTTTCTCTTTCTTTCTCCAAGAAACCTATGTGAAACTTCGAATGAACCACTGCTTGAGATTTCCAATCCCATAGATAAGTCACTGAGCTAAATTATTTTTACTTTTTGGTCAATCCATATTTCTTGGCTATCCTGAATGTGTTCATTCATTCATTCATCATATTTCTAAACTGCCCATCTCCCTCATATACATACATTGCATGTAACTCCTATGTCATGGGAACATTGGCAACAATATTTTAGCCCATAGCATAGGCTTTAAATTAGAGATTTTAGATTGCCTAGATTTTAGAATGAACATGCATGCTTGGATTAAATCTCTGGTGTCTTACAACATAAAAAAAAATCACAACATACATGTGAACCCATAATGCTTACAATATTAAAAACTACAACATAAACGTAAATCCATCACCCCCATGTTGCAGCAGTAACACAATTAAATTAACCATCTGGATTGGCTATATCTCCATTCAGATCCCCAGACCTCCCTGACAAAACCACTTTTTTATGGTATTTCAGAAAAGCAACAGGGTAGGAGAGTCAGGTGTAAACAAACAGACTCAGACATGCAGAATTCAAGCTAGCTACTTTATTGTATTCTGCCTATAATACAGGAATCTCCCCCAGCCTGGCAATAGTTCATATGGGAACTAAGGTCAGACCTAGCCCTCTTGTATTTACATAGTTTGACTCCAGACTAATTCTTCATTGAGCCCTCCTCCATATCCTGATGGTTAATAGGGGACCACCCATACCACAGGTGGAATGATGGTCCACAGAGAGGGGCCACCATGGAAAAAGCTCTTTTTTGTGGTCCCACCAGATGTACATCTTTAATCGATGGGACCCATAATAAACCCTGCCTTGCCCTCCATATATATACTCAATCTCTTTTAGAGCCCATTACAACATAATCTAGCATTCCAATTGAGGACTTTCTCAACAGAGATTGAAAGATTCTGCAGTTCAGAAGTAAATAATAAATAACCCTAATTACACAACCTTTCACTGAAAAAGAACTAATTTAACTTCCTTATTTGTTCACAACATGGACTTAAAGAGATTTGAGATCTTTCCATTATCTATAAAAAACTGTACAGAAGCATTTTAGACTATATAATATGGCAGATGTATAACTATCTCACATATTTGAACAGTTGTCTCTAACAAATCCATTACTTTCCCCAATTTTTACTTTTTTTTTTTTTGCCCTCCAGGTCTTATGAGCAACAGGCCTTAAGTCGACACTGTTTTTTTTTCTGTCCTTCTTATATCATTGCACTTTTTTTTTCTCAAAAGTATAGCTGAACATTTCATCTAAAGTCTTGAAGCCATTAGTGTCTCAAAAGCTTTTAGTGCTGAAATCTGAAAAATATAATTGATTTTGTTGTGGCTTCTGAGGTCTCCACTATTTGTTTATGATAAGGTGATCTAACTTCTATTGTCTAGAGGTCCCCCTTTTGAAATAACTGCCAAATGGGGTTAAAGAAAGAAGAATACTAATCCAATACAATGTTAAACTTTACAGAGTTGTTAGAGTATTTAAGAAATATTTCCAGACTGAAAGAACTATTGTGTGATATTCCTAAAATTTTCAGATACTCATCTTAAGTGTGTATGTAATAGAAGAGTATATAAAATTATATAATAAATATGATTTATTTTCATTTACAGAATTTTTAGATTGCCTTTAAGGAATCTGAAAAGGAACCAGTGACATGTTTTTTGCTTCAAGCTATATAGTGCTACATTGTATGGCTGTATAGATGCCCCATTGATAATAGCAAATGCTTTGAATCCTTTTATAGCTTTAAATATATTTCAGATCTCATGAATTTCAGTTTCTAGGAAAGGTGAATTTGAATTTTTCAAGTTTTTGCAATGTGGAAGTGCATGCCAAAACCATTATCAGTGGTAATCTAGATTTGTCTGTTCTTCTATTATTGTATTTCTCCAAATGTTTTAATGTTATTTTGTAAATATCAGATATGTGCTTGTTTTTTAATGCATCCTTGTTAGAAGAAGCAGCAGCAACTGAGCAGAAGCTTTGGAAATTAAGATGCAAAAATTAACCAAGTAATTAACACATCCTAAATCATACAATATATTCCTTCTTATCAACCTTCCATTTTATACACTGTATAAAATGATTTGATTTGATTATTTAATTTGATGTAATTATTCTCAACTAAACTAAGTTACAGTCAAGCCAGGTAAGAAACAGAAAGAAAATACAAGTGCCATGAGGATTAAAAAATAAAACTTTTCATATATATCAGTAAAGAACTTTCCACTTCACCAGATGTTTCAGTTTTGTGAATATCACAAGTGGAAATTATTCATCACAGCTCTCCCATGATTTATTATCATTCTTTCTGCAACACTTGACACCTCTACAGAGCATACCGTTATCACTCTATTTAAGTAGAACCACCAAGCTCTTTTAACTACAAACAAAACTTGTTTGATGAATTTAATACTTAGCAGCATAACTGCTCATGGATAAGCTTCATAGAGATTTTAGCAATAAATCAGTGAGAAAATGCATTTACTGTACATTGGAATTTGCTATTCATTCTAATCATTATAGAAAGGGAGACAGATTGAAAGAGATTAGAGATCTCTCTTAGAAGTTCCATTTAATGGCAATTGAACCTGAGACATACTTCTTTAAATATTGAAAGATAAGCAAGCAATGGTTGGGTTCATACATAATAAGCAAAATGTGGCTTCCTTGTTCACCCTTTCTTGTGTTCTGTTCACCAAATATCAAGATTTTCAGACCTATCACTGAGCATAATGTGTGAACTCAATCAATTGTAATAATCAAATTGACCATGGCTATCAGTATCATGAAACATATCAAT
>JANHZU010004504.1:37104-49225 GCA_032468055.1 Acrochordus granulatus
TGGATTAAAGGCGAAACGTCTTCGACTTGAGAAAAAATCCAGTCCAGATGCCTGTTTTTTAAACTTTGTTGCGATTCTTCTCCTACAGCATTTTCAGTGTTATCCAGTTCACAAAAAATCTGGGTAATTTTGATTGCATGGTATCTACCTTTAGAGGATTATGATGTCCCAGAAGGTACATGAGAACAGTCTAGCCTTCATGTTGTTCTAAACATTTCAGTACTCAAGAATGCTTCAGTAAAATAAGGATTTGACTTGGTTCCATAGTTTTGATAAGACTCAAATGATACAGACAATTGCTTTTCCTAATATTGCACTCAAAAATGAAAGTAGGGATTTGATGAAAATGTAAAACAGAAAATCTTCCAAGGTTATCTGAAATTCATTAAATTCCATATGTCTCTAAAGGTGAATCAAAAACACCTCCTGTAGTCTTTCACTTGGGTGAGTGTGATCAAATTTGTTTTGGAATTATTTACTTATGATAACAGACTGGGTCATTCAGAATATGCTCTTCATCAAAAAACACTTAACAACTACATCTGTTAAGGCTGGTTTATACTGTGAAAATCCATGGCAGTTAAGGTAACCATGAACTCCAAAACCATGGAAACTTTACTTTCACTGAAATTTCCAGCATCACTACTGATCAATATTAAGACATCACAACTGCCTTTTATGATGAGGGGGATATTGTGCAGAAGAATAGAAGAGGATCAGCAAGATCCTTGTTCTGAACCCCTGGATGTCATTCTAGAAATTAACCTTCAATGCTGACTCCCCCAGATAGGTTTCCTAATTAAAGAGATGGGATTCAAGTTGATAATCCCATCCTTTCCTACCTTGATCCTCCAAGCTATGTTGCTGTTGCACTTTATATACTGGTGAACAGAACATATACATAAAGATACATTCACTCACCAGAATTTAAGTAATACATACTTGGATTCCCTGTTTATTCACAGCTGAATAATGGATCTCATGTTTTATCAAGAACTAAGTTGTCATTCAATAATAACAGAATCAAATGGGAGGATAATTTCTCACTTAGTGCACAACAGAGAAGTAATAATGCTTTAGTTAAAGTATATTTATGGTCAAGAAAAGTATAGAAGAGCTTTTAATCTAGATTTTTCTCTGCTAGTGCATTCAAACTACTCACTATCTTTTTCTCTTTTTTGTTGTTATGTTAATAATTATTCTAATAATTATATAATAATAATAATAATTCCTAATTAGTTTTCTTCAAAATTTTCCTAAACCAAAACTCCAAAGAATATAATAGAAATATGGAATCAAAATGTTAGAGTGCTCCTAGAACAAGGAGTTATATGTTGCAAAGGAACCTTTTCCAACATTCAATTGTCCAAAAGTATCCTGTTGGTATTTTTGTCTATATTTAAAGAAATTTATTCTTTGTAGTCAAATTCTTAAGACTAGAAAGAAAATTAGTTAAATGGATCTTTTCACTGAAAACAGATTTGAGCTTCTTATAAATGAATTATTAGATTGAATTAGACTAAATAAAGCCACATAGAATTATTTCTCATCTTTCTTGGGTAAATTTATGAGCCAGTCCTAACAGTATAATAATAATTATGCTATAAGAGACTGATTGGCTGAGTCTTATGGTTTGGTGAGCTGAGCCACATTGTAACTACTAGTTTTGCAGTATTGTTTTGTGTGGGATGTGTTTAGAATAATAACTGAGCTTGACAAATTAATTATTACAGCACACTTCATTAACTGGAGTAGCTTGCACATAGCTCTTCACTGTTGGATTAGATTTGTTCTGAGGTGATGCATTGACTAACAATTCTTTTTTTTCTTTACTTAAAAAATGTTAATGCATTGTAAAGTATAACAAATTGTAACTTCCACATTAGTCTTGAAATACAAAATGAAAAAAATGGACGGCGTTAGATATGCAAAAGAAATAACAAGTACAGAAGTACCTTCTTCTTTGGGTGTCTCTTCCTCTCCCTTCCTTGGAGAGCTGCTCAGATCCTAATGCCTCCAAGTTATTTTACATGAGATTTGATATACCCACAGCTAGTCAGAAGCTGTAGTAAACAGAAGGTAATGGAGGAAGAACATGATTGATGGCTCAGAGTGAGGGATGAGTCTATGAAAATCTAACAAGATAGCAGAGGCAGAAATAGAGAAAACCAGAGAAGACATAAGAGTACCAAGATTAAAATATGGAGGAAAAGTCAAACATAAAGAAAGAAGTCAAGAACAGAGAGGCAGAGAGGGACAGAGAAATAGAAGCATCACTGCCTTGAAATAGGGAAAATCAAGACAGATGTGTCTAGGAGTCTTGGAATGCACATTACTGCAGTTTGAATATTATGACAGAATCTTGAAAGCCTGTCATAGCCTCTTTCTCTATCAGCTTAAGCCTAACACAGTCAAGGTGGAACTTTCTTTCTTGTGCTATTTTCCAAGAACTTAAAATACCTTTTCTTCAAAAGTTTGATGTTCTTTTTCCTTTTCTCTGAATCAAGTGAATATTCATCGTGTTGGTCATATACAAGAAGGTATTTACCTCCTCCTCTCCCCAAGAAAATTCCACACAGACAACTCAAGGACTGAGACTCATTTGTTTACAATCCCCCAAAAGAGTGAGATCTCAAAAGTACGGTGAAGCAAGAAACAAAACATCCCCAGCAATTGTCTTACTGAAACTTTACATTCATAAATCTTTGCAAAAATTGCTCATTTCAGACTGTTATGAAGCTATAGAATCAAATTCAATATGATTTATGAGGATCAGAGTTCTGCAGATTTTCAGAAATGTGCTTTAATTCAGTTAAGTCTGAATTAACTACACAATGCACCTTTGTATATTAATATGGGTCCTACTGATAAACAGCTACAGTACATACCATCTTTTTCATGAGTAGGATCCAATTTCCAGTTAAAGGAGACACTAGAAGAAGTGCTTTGCATGTTGAAAAGTACAAAAGAAAAACACATCATACCTTCATTTTAACAAGAGAGTAAATGTTGCCTCTGTGGTGCGAACTTATGATGAATCCTCCTGTTTTTCGTTCTTGAAACCCAGGCATTTGAGGGTGGAAAAAGAGGAAAGTTCAGCAATCTGAATAGAAGAGCATTTCTGTAGGCAAGTTGAACAACTTGGAGATCACCAGCAGAAGGAGACTAAAGCTGCAGAGAGTGAAGTAGGAAAGGTTTTGACATACTTATGACTACAGCCACAATTTTCTGGGTTTCTCTACCTGGTTTTTGTCATTGTTATTGCTTTGCTTTGCCTTTGGAAAGGATTATTTTAATTTTCAGTTAAGTTAATCTTCTTTTACAGTTTTTGTGTGTTTCTGATCTACAGTTGTCTACTTAACAATTGTCATAAATTTCCCAGCACTGAGACATTTTTCAAAGTGCCAATATCAGAGCAAAACCCTGCCCAAAAAAATCAGCTGAAATCAATAAACTTACTGACTTGATTAGTTTCTATTTCTCTTCTTCTTTTCTTACTCCTGGCTTCATCTGGGCATTCTCATTTGAAGTTATTTTATAAATGGAAGATTTATCTTCTTCTGCTACTGTGTGTATGATTTTCTGCAGCCAGTTGGAGGTAAAGGGAAGCTGAAATTAACAATAAGAAAAGAAAGATAAATTAACAAGCTGAGCCAATTTCCTCTGATTTGCAGTTAAGGATTCGGTATTTCCATTGTATTCAGAGTCAGGAGTTCATAGTTTGCTTGAACAATGATTAGAAAAAGAGACTTTTTTGGGCAAGTTAAGCTTTCATTGGTAAAGTTCTGAGGCATATAACAGGAGATAAAATTTATTAATGTGTTTTTGGGTTATGTTTGCAGCAGTAATCAAAAGCAAGGTTTTGCTTTCTGATGCTGTCAGTGTTCTCTGATTCTGCTTATCTTTTATTTCTGTTTAAGAAGACTGTGATTCTACTACCTTCTTCTCATCTGAAGTAAGCTTCAGTTGGACCCACAGTTGAATAGATACATCGGGCTTCACTGTGCAAAGAGTAATTTATCCAAACTTCTGTCGAAAAAAAAGCCCTTACAGTATGAATTTGTGTGACAAATTTATTGTGTAATTTCCTTTCAGGAAGCTGCAATTTTATACATGCTTAATAAGTTGGAACTGGAAGTCTTATTTCTGAGGAAGTAAAGAATACCTTCTTAGAAGGTATGCAAGGAGAGTTATATGAGATTGAATTATAATAAATGATACTGATGTTGTGATCTTCAAAGCAAATACTGTAGCTAAATCAGAAAATATTCTATAGACTGATGAAAACAAAACTTTAAATCAATGCTTTTCAATCTTTTCCCTTCATTAATTATAAGAAATCACTTATAAGGAAGTCTTTTTTAACTAATGTTGGTAAAATACTTAACTTAAATGTCCCTGTTGTGACTCATGTGATGTTACCCAAAGAAAAATTACTTTTACCAATTTTGGGAAATTTACTTAGGTTTGGGAAGCACTGGTTTGAATGAAAATATATCATGAGTTTGATTATTTGGTGGGATCTAATTAAAGGTATCCCATATATTTGAGAATTTGAGTTAAGAGAGAAATTAATTTCTGTTTTGGCTCCAAATTATTCTGTTACTCTTCTTGGATTACAATAAATATTTGTAGAAAACTTGAGCTCAGTTTGTTACAAGGTGAGTCTGGAAGTCCTGCAGCCTCCATTTCAGCAGCCCTGATATTTATTCTAGGACAAAATAGGATACCTTTTTACTTTCTTATTGTTCTTGTGTAGCTTACTATTTCAACACCAATTTCTCAGACTGACACTAAGTAGTTATGTTAAACCAAAAAGTGGCTAAAATGTTGTTTTTCTCTGTCATTTTTGCTACCATTTTTCTCCCTTGCTTACTGTGATTTCTCTCACTTTTTTTAGTTCTATCTTTGTCTAGTGGATTATAAGATAAAGGGCAGTTCTCCTTTGAAAGAGATTGGACTTGCAGCCTTCAGAAAGATTTTGAAATTAGGCTGAAGTCTATATGTGCAATATTGCCACAAACTATTCTTTACAGAACAGGTCTTAGCAACAGAAAAGAAGATGAATTCTTTCCTGGTTACAGTAGTTTTGAAGGTTTTTGTTCAGTGAATTTAATTAAGCTACTTTGTATAATTTGAGAATTCTCTATCAAGAAACTTAAAATAAGATCATATCCCCTGGTTGGGTTTTTAATTGCTCTTGACTTTTTTCAGTTTTAATATTAAAATACCCTGGACATTTTTAATTCCCTGTAAGAAACAATAATGATACATTCCTCTATCAATCAAAGGCATATTTCACTTATGATGTGTAAGAGATAATAAAAATTACACCTACCTGAAAATTAGATTAGGGGAGATTTCCAGTACATGGAAAACTTTGGCTTTCCATCGCCATCTATGTTTCATAGAAAAGTAATTCTTTTCCCCATAAGCTTCTTCCTTTTAAGATCAGGATTAAACTGGTTCCCTGTGGCACCACTCTTCTTTTTAAGGTTTTTTTCTCTTTCTTTGAGTTCTGTGTCTCAATGAAAACTGAGATGGGCTTATCTATATTCCATTCTTTAAAACTTTGCAGTTTGTGTTTTTGCATGTAGAAATTTGTCCCAAAGTTGTAGAGGTTCTAAAGGTATTAATATGTAATTTGCTCAGAATTGATAAAGCAACAAAACAGCTTCTTCTGAAGCTAATCTATTATAACTTCAATATAATCATTTATGCAAACCCAGATGTGCTCAAAATGCTTATTTTTTAAGGCAATATTATACTATTATGCTTCCCCTTCATACTGATACACAAATTCATCCTGCACAGCTGTAAGATGTTAATATGCCTGATAAATTATTAATTATCAAAGTGCTCCAGAATAACTGCCAAAATGCCAGAGTTATGTACATTTTCTGATATTAAACTCTGGAAAGTGGTACTTAAAGATGACAGGTCTTTAAGATATTTTGATTCCTATAACAAAACTAGTAACTCTACTGGTATGTGAATATCTTTCTGGATTAATTCAACAGCAAAGACATCTTGTATCACTCTGAATTTAAAGAAAGGCCGTATTTAGATTTATGCACATTTATGTATGCATGTTTGTCCCATTCAAAATAGTATCTGGCATTAATGCATGTTGGCCTGAGGATCGACTTCAGAAAAGTAACCAGAGGAATTATGCATAGTACTGAATAAAGGGAGAAGAAGGAAACAAAATAAAATAGAACAATGATGGGAGAATTTTTGGTAAAGAGAAGAAACTTTGGAAAAGAGAAAAGTCCCATGCTAAGGGACCTGTAGGCCAGATGAGCTATCTTGTAGGCTAAATTATTCTTTGGGGCAGAGAATTTCATCCTCTTGTAATAAGGACATTTGGCCTCATTTTAGGGGCAACCCAGAAGATTTTTTTTTTTTAAAAAGACCCAAAATGTTTTACTTATTATTGCTATTGCTAAGGCAATCATTGTACATTTTATGCCATTATTTATCATAGGCTGTTAAACTTGGAAAGATAATTAGATACTTTGAAGTAACTCTATTTTTATATAAAATGTTTTATATTTCAAAGTTTTTAATTTTTTTTTTCAAATTCTGGTACCTTACCTTATATTGCCGATAAAATGCCGCACTTTTCCTCCACAGTAGCATTTTCCTGCCTATTTAACTGATAATTTACTGTGATCTCAATAGTGGGGTGATGAAATACAAAGAAATGAACTTGACAAATGGCAACAGATAACAGTACTAATTAATTATTTTTGCTGAAAAGATATCTGACTTCTTGATGGTGTAAAATTAAATACAAGATGTGTCTGTATTTTCCTTAATATCTCTGGAGACAAGTAAGATCTATGGGTGGTCACCAAAGATTAAAGGTAATGCAGCAGGAAGCTTTTCAAGTGGAAATGAAGGCAATGAAAGCAGAATTCACTGTAGCATAAATAGTCCAATAATTTACAGTCAACACTTAGCCATCTCATAATTTCCCTTTGTTCAAAACTTACAAACAAAATTGCATATACTGGTATAGTATGCCTGTATATGTAAGGTGGTATTGAGCTTCAGGATTTAGACCACAATCACTAAACCCTGAAGCCCAATATTGCCCCAAAATGTAAATGGTTAGGAAAGATTTGGGAATATTAAATATGAAAATCACATATTGCCATAATTGTATTTACATAAATACATAATAAAAAGTTGGATACAATTTGGCATATATTATGGAAGGAGGTGATGAAATTAAGGCTTTAGCCAGTCTCAATCTGTGTTTCCATATGTTGTTTGCTCTCTGAAAATAAATGCTACTTTCCCAGGGAGTTAAAGAATTATTTTAAAAATCACAACAGAAGGCAAAAGAAGATGAACTGGTTGAAGAACTTCTCTCTCTCCTTAACACTAAACATTTTACACCATTTTATAAGCATCTATAATAGCCTAAAATTCAACTATTTCTACAATTTCAAAATCAGTATGAATTCAAGAAATCATCAGCTAGTCCCATAATATCCCAAGAAATCCTATAAAAAAGGAAGATCTATGAAGGCTTTCTTTAACTATAAAATCATTTCCTAAATGCATTTGTTGAATCTTATGGGGGGGGGGAAGTATAAGTTCATTTAGGAAATTATCCAAGAGGAAGGATGTTTATAGGGAAGTCATAAGCTTCATACACATCTTTACAGAATTTGGTGATTCTACAGCATTGTATATCCATTTCAATAATAGTAGGAATAATTTATTAAACTTGTCTGCCACTTGCCAATTGTTTGCCACATTTATTAAACTTGTATGCTACTTCCCAATAACTCTGGGATCACAACCATCAAACAAGGAAATTACAATAAAGCCACTAAAAGTTGACAGAGCAGATGGAATGAAGCAAGGAGTCTCATTCCTCTTCACTAAAGGTTTGGGTGAAGAATCAGATTTTCATGGCTCTTCTAAACAGGAGAATGGGGGCCATCTAGCTCTCTGAGGAAACTTCATCCCAGCATTCAAGCTATTCCAGAAGTACTACTGATTTTAAAACTTATCCCATTGTGACTCTGCTCTTTGATGTTTTTGTGTAAAAAAGATCCTTGCTTACCTCTTACTAAGAGAAGCACACGTTCTCCTTCCAAATTACTGAAGGTAAATAAATGCTTGCAAGAAACTAAATGTGTATGCATAGAGTTGCATATAATATTTGCGGAATTTTCTGCTTTTTAAAAATAATTACAGGAAAGCTGATGGAATTGGTTACCACCTGAATGCCTACACTATGATCCAGGAAATAGAAGGACATAAAAAATCTAGCTGAAAAGTAAGCTTCTGCGTTGCGTAAGTCACCAGTATAAATGAAGTCTACTACAGTTTGCTCCAGTAATATAACACCTTTCCCATAGGGTTTTTTTTTTTTTAAATATATTGGTCTCAGAGACCTAAACTGATTCCCTCCAGTGCGTTAATCATATCATGTCAGAATTATTCACTGGAATGCCTGAGATGTCCAAATTCCCAGGAGGTATTTAGTTTATCACCACTCTTGGGCTGGGGACAGAATAAAAAAGAAATATGAAGAGAAATCAACATGATAATTCATTTCCTTTCATCCCTTTATCACTTGCTACTATATGGTAAGATTCAGATGTGAATCAAAGACCTAATATGTAACAAATTGCACTGATGAGGTATATCTTTGAAAATTCTGAAGGAAGATTTTTGTCAGAGAGAAGCAAAGTGTGATTAGTTTTTCTTCAAAATGTACATTTTATCTAAGGATGTCTCAAACCACTGAAACCAGTGATGCCTTGTTCTCAAAACTGGAAAAGACCTATAAAAAAAAGTGATCCCTATAAGAAAATCTTATCTGCATTATCTTCTTTCTCTGAAGTTTGACTTGTGATCTTAAAATATGATAAAATAAAATATTACTAGTATGATAACAGAGATAATAAATCCATATTCAATCTCTGAATGCATAAATGCTATATAAAAGTGAGTTGGCATCTCTCAAGCTGAGATTTCCTGAAGAGCTTCATTTACTTAATACTAATTAATTCCCTCTGAGTTTTAATGGAGATTGATAGATGTTTGTACGCATCCAATTCATCTCTCCATTTCTGCACCATGTAGGGTGGTCCTATGTAGCATTATCATTTTTCCCCATTTTGTATAATAAGAGCACCAAGAGTAATTAAACACTTCAGTGCACATCAATATATCTTCTTTTGATGTACTTTGCCATGTATCTAAACTAAGAGAAAAAGCCATGTTTCTCTGCTTAGAAATTTTCTATAAATTATCCAGTTGTTCAGAAAAACCATAAATGAATGTTCATCTTTATTAAGGAGAGATGATTGTATATTTACTGTTTTTTTAACATGTTGTCATAAAAAGAAGCCACTAAACTGTCTACAATTAATAGCTGACTAAACATGGGAAAGGTGAAGTCATAAGAGGGACTGAAGTAAATTTTTAAGTGCTTTATTTAACATATATTATTATATTATAATAATGAGTGCCAGTTTGGTCCAGTGATTAAGGTATCAGGCTAGCAACAGGAGGTCATAAATTCTAATCCCACTTTAGCCATGAAAGCCTGCTGGGTAACCTTGGACCAGTCATTCTCTCTCAGCCCAACTCACTCACAGGGTTGCTGTTGTGGGGAAAGTAGGAGGAGGAAATTGTGTTAAATATGTTTGCTGCTTTGAGTTGTTTATAAAAGCAATAAAGGTAGGATACAAATAAAATATTATGTGATGCCTAGATAATTTCAATTATCAATTCAATTCAATCAATATATGAAGGAGATATATACTTTATGAAAAAGTAGCAAAAATGCATTGGAATATATATATATATATACCCCAAGATTTAAATCTTTTCTACATTTTATTATGTTCCAGTTTCATCTGCTGTTGTGTAAATTCGATATCTTCAGACCTTAGATCAATAAGATTATCTTCACTATGCCCAGTAGATATTACATTAAACCATTTTTAATTTATATTTATCTTTAAAATATCCACCTAGATTTGAAAAAAGATATTAGAATTTCAAAAACGGGATAAAATTGAAGCATATTTAAGAAAAAAATATTGCAAAAGAGAAAGGAATTAGTGATAAAAGTAATAAATTTGCCAGTCAACTGTAATTTTACTCAGTGGAAATTTTATTAATATGATAATAGGAGATCAAAATTAATTATCAAATAAAGTAGAAAAAGAGACCGAATGAAAGACTAAATGAAATTTAAGACTAGAAAAGAGATATGGGAAGGCAAAAAATTACATTATAATACAGTATATTTAAAAAAATAGCAGAGAAGCAAATACCAACAAAACCTGGCAATGGCGAAGAGCCAGAAAGTTGAAGAAAAAGACAGGAGCTAATCCTGGCTGCACAAGACCAAACTTTAGAACAAATGCATACAAAGCCAAAATTGAGAAGATGGCAAGAGACAGCAAAGGCTATCTCTGCAAAGAAACTAAACCAATAGTGGACTACCTAGTTAGCTGCTGAAAGAATATCTCACATACTGATTACAAACAATGGCATGACAAAGTAGCAAAAATGCATTGGAATAGCTGGAAGAAATGGCAGTTGCCTGCAAGAAAGAATTGATGGGAACACAAAATAGACAAAATAACAGAAAATGAAGCAGTTAAAGTGCTCTGGGACTTAAGAATTAAACAGACAAATATCTGCCACAAGCACCCCTAAGTTAACAATTGCTGATAAGAGAACCAAAGAAGTCTGGATAGTGCGTGACCTGGAGACAGCAGAATAAAAAAGAACTGGAGAAAAATCACAAAATATTAAAACCTGCAAGTAGAAATACAATGACTGTGGCGAAAGAAAATGAATATAGTGCCGATAATAAAAGGCTCCTTAGATGCATTTCAAACATGTGGAGAACCACTTGAACACCATCATCAATAACAAAATCACCATCAGTCAATTGCAAAACTTGGTACTCTTTACATTCTGTGACAATACACTGAATATTATTAAATAACAACATCTACCTATCCTTGGTCCTTGGGAAGAACTTAGTAGTAGACAAAAATGCCAAACCAGTCTAAACTTCTGGCTGTGTGACCAACCATAATAATATTATTAAACAACAGCTTCTCATTATCCCAGTCCTTGGAAAGGACTGGATAAATAGGCAAAAGTGCCAAATTCATGTCATTCCTTAAAGAATTTGTAGCAAAGAAATGCCTGCTTGCTGCACTCAATATAGAAAGATATGTTATTTATAAAATGTCTAGAATTAGGAATGCTAATATGTACAAAACAGTAATAAGTAAGGCAACTTGTTAGGAATTTAAAGTGCATTAATTTTTATTTTACGCAATTACATTATACTTTTTTATTAAATAAATATTTTTGAAAAAGATCTCTCTGTGTATTATGCCATCTTACAAAAGCAGCATATAACATGGATGGTGCATAAAATGTTAAACTAGGCCATTGTTAACTAGACATTAATGACTGGTGTTTCAAAACATTAAATATAAATATGGATAATTGCATCTTTTTCATTGCAAGAACTCATTAGCTTCTTTCTTATTCATTATGGCTTAGATCCAAAACACCAATATAAAATAGAAGTATATATTTTATTCTACAATCAAAATAGGATCTGGTTGGCTACGATTATAGTTAACAATTTTTTTCTAAATATAAAGTATATTGCTCAGGGTATTCTCAGCTGGGAATAAGTTTCCCCTATAATTAAACCATACAATATATAGTTTAGATAACTAATCCTTAAACTAGGATGTTAATGGTATTAAAATACCATTTCATTTATTTTTATTATCAAAATTGCACAGTGTGTTTTCAAGTCTCAATCACAGAACAGAAAAAAATTTATTCTTAACTTGTGACCACAATTGGGACCAGAGTTTACTTTGCTAAACATGGCAGTTGTTAAATGAATTGTACCTGATTTTACAACTTATTTTCCATGATTGTTACATAAAGTTGTTAAGTGAATCATCCAGTCATGAATGATCTGACTTCCCTCATTGACATTGCTTGTCAGAAGTTGGCTGGGAAGGTTACACATGACCCCAGGATACTGCAGTCATAGTAAATACAGGCTGGTTGCCAAGCACCTGAATTCTGATCACAT
>JANHZU010004505.1:59032-69778 GCA_032468055.1 Acrochordus granulatus
GCCATGATCTTTGTTTTTTTAATGTTGAGTTTCAAGTCAGCTTTTGCACTCTCCTCTTTCACCCTCATCAAGAGGCTCTTTAGCTCCTCATCACTTTCTGCCATTAGAGTGATATCATCTGCATATCTGAGATTGGAATGTAAACTGACTTTTTCCAATCCTGTGGCCACTTTTGAGTTCTCCAAATTTGCTGACAAACTGCAGCACTTTAACAGCATCATCTTTTTAGATTTTAAATAGTTCAGCTGGAATACCATCACTTCTTCTAGTTTTGTTGTTAGTAATGCTTCCTAAGGCCCACTTGTCTTCATACTTCAGGATGTCCAGCTCTAGGTCAGGGACTATACCATTATGGTTATCAGGGACATTTACATCTGTCTTGTATAGATCTTCTGTGTATTTTTGCCACCTCTTCTTAATCTCTTCTGTTTCTGTTAGGTCTTTGCCATTTTGTCCTTTATCATGCTGATCTTTGCATGTAACATTCACTTGATATCTCCAATTTTCTTGAAGAGATTCTAGTCTTTCCCAGTTTTCTTCTATTTCTTTGCACTGTTCATTTTAGAAGGCTTATGTCTCCTTGCTATTCTCTGGAAATCTGCATTAAGTTGGGCATATCTTTCCATTTCTCCCTTGTCTTTTGCTTTTCTTCCTCAGCTATTTGTAAAGCCTCATCAGAAAGTAGGAACAAAATAAAACAAAAAACCAGCATGAATACTTCACTAAATCAAAAACATCTAATCATGAAACTTCATGAAAATATTTCATTGGAAGTAAGATGTACCTCTCTGCACCAGTCGTTTTCAAAGCAAGTACACCCTATCTCCTGTTTTTAGAATTTTACATTTAGTTCAGATTCATTCTGACTTAGCCTCTAATTGGACAAAACAGGCTGGGGTTTCTGGGGCATGGTCTGGGGGTGTGATCTGAGATGGGTTTGAGCCAGCAATTTCTGAAGAAATGGACAGAGTTCTCACTGCTATAAGCTCAGACACCTGTTTATCATCCTGGATCATAAAAGCAGCCAATGAGCTTACATGGTTGATCTTTTTTTAAGTAGTCTACAAAAAAAATTTTAAGATCTGTATTGCATATTCATCAACATATATCCAACTCTTAGTTACAAGTGGCATATAAACTAAAGTTCATTAAAGACATTGAAATTCATCTTATTAAATGTATTAACCTGATTCTTAGATAATATATAATTTAGATAAAATAAAAATAACAAGCAGATATCTGGTTTATCAATAAAAAAAGTATTTGGGTTTAGACTCCTCAATTGTTTTTATTTGGCTGATCTTGTTGTACTATCAGAAAACTAACATCTGCTATTCCATTTAGCATATTTGAACCATAATAGTTATGTTATTACCTTCTAACAATTGTTATGACTGGTGGAGTTTGTTCTTAGCTGTTACTTGGGATTGTTCTGTTTTCTTTCTGTACCTTTTCTCTTGTTCTTCTGTTTATTCTACAATCCTTGAATAATCCAGCCTTGTTTATTTTATGATACAACCAGATAGTGATCACAGTTGGTTGGCATACTATGTGGATTATGTTGTAGATTGTCATTAGCATAAAAGATTTGAAAGTGGTCTCTGTATAGCATTGCTTCAATGTATGGCTAGAATCATAATAACTTGATGACCACCATGCTATTCATTAGCTACTAGAATAGAGTTCTGTAAAATATAATTACAATGTAATAAAGTTTCTTCTAGTTATAAATTTAGGAAAGGGAATGGAGATAGGAAATGCTGTTTCTCAGTCACTGCTCACTCTTGCCCTTGATGGAATAAAATAAAACGCAGGGAAAATAACAACATTCTCTTTTTCAGTGCTCTGTACTATTTCCCCAAAGAACTCCTATACCCTATATTATTTCAACAAGTGATACTTAGGGTACTAGTTAAGTAACTTAACTCGTACTTAAATTAACTGAGTCCCTTCACTCAGTCACTCATGCCCTCATCATCTCTGCACTGGATTACTGCAACATGCTCTACTTGGGGCTACCCTTGAAGAGCATCCAGAGATTGTGGCTGGTGCAGAATGTGGAACCAGTAGATCATCCCATGTAGCATCTTCATTCCGCGAGCTGCATTGGTTGTCAGTATGCTTCCAGGTGCAATTCAAGGTGTTGATTTTGATCTTTAAAGCCCTTCATGCCATGGGATAAGGTTATATGAAGAATCGTGTCACCCCAATGGGAGTCCTCATCCCACCAGAATCAGCAGAAAAGAACAAGGAATTTCAGCTGACTGGCTCAAAAAGGGAAAGAGCCTTTTCTGCTGTGGCTCCTACCCTGTGGAATACCCCACATGCCCCCAGAAGTGAGGTACGCCCCCACCCTTCCAAAAGAGCCTTACGACCTGGTTCTGCCAGATGGCCTGGGGCTCTAATGGATGTACAGTATAAGGAGGTGGTTGGTGGTTTAGGAGTCACCTCTGTTCTCCAAGTATATTTTTAGCTCCTCCCTCGGTGTGGTTGGGTTCTTTTAAAGGCTTTTAAAAGATTGAATTGTTCTTATTATTTTACTGTATAGAAAGTCATTTGAGTTTGGCAGCATATAAATTTAACAAATAAACTTCTATCAGCATTTCAGTTTTACATTTTGCATTCAGAAGAAGTATGATTTCTCATAACCACCGTTGTTTAAATCTTAATAAACCTGAAATTTATTGACAGAAGCTAGAATTTCTTTGAAGAAAAAATATTTCTTAAAAAATGGCAACCTTCAACAATGCAGGTGCACTCAATTAAAGCTATCTATTTTGAGAGCTGTGCTCATCAGCCACCAATGATAGCATAAACTTGGCAATAAAATGTGTTCTCTCAACTTGAAAAGGGATGGCTTTTCTTTTTTTAAAGACAGCAGCTGCATTACATGATGAAAATCTATCAAATGGAAAGCAAGACAATACAATTTGTCAAAATGCTTTAATGTTACTATGACTGTAAATTACTGATATAATTTGATAGATGGCATGAAATATAATATTGTTTTTCACACTTCCTTACTGAAAAAAATGGCAACTTGCCTCGTTTTCCACTTGTATAAAATGGTAGCATCTAATTGCTGCTCTATTACTCCCTCAAAAAAATCCTATTATTCTATAATTTGCAGATTCAAGATTCACACTTTGATATCCATTAATTTAGGAATCAGATTATACTAACTAGCAAAGAAATACATTTCTGTTCCATAGCAATCCGAACAGCAAGCAAAACCCTGTAAAATATTACAGTATGTCAATTATATATACATATAAGAAAAGGTGTGAATATAATATCAGTGTGATTCTTACAACTGTGCTGTATTGGATGATATGATTTATGATTCTATCTAAAACAGAGAAAACTTTATGGTATTGTTGACCACAATAAAGAGGAGCTTCAGTTTCAGGCTTAGGTTTTCCTATCTATTATGGAGATATCAAGATTTTCTGCATGAAAGCAGATACTCAGGAACTGAATTCCCTCTCCCCCCATAATCAGACTGTTATGCTGAAGTGCTGCATAAAATGCACAATTCTTATTTAATTGTTTAGGTCTATAAATAGGGAGCAAATCCCACAGTCACTAGCACAGATGATGTTACCTAGACTACTAGTCAAATGTCTGCAAATAAAAAATCAGAGAGCACCAAAGACACCCTAGTTATAATTTGAATATATCCTTACTGCATCTAATATCACAAATCCTGACTCATTTCAAAATTTGCATTACTTTTCCAATTAGTCACCGGAAAAGTTCAGTCTTTTATAAGCATAAACAGCAGGAAAATCCATCTGGACCAATTCTGGGTTACCTGAAGAATACATGAGCTGCAAACATTAACATTACTAAAGAGTTTGAAGGTTTTGGCATCTCTTTGCTGGCATTTGGTTGTCATTCCACAGTTCCAGTTCCATAGTTCCATGTCCTTCATAAGTGCTTCAGAGGATAGCTCCTTCTGGTAAACTCAAGGAAATGGGCACATAGGATTCTTCTTCAAAGTAATCATCATATGCAAAGCTTTGCACCTGGATTTCTTGGATATTCCTGGAATTTTAGCTAGGCACCCTTATGTTTTTCTACATTGCCGTTACAAAATTAAATATTAACATTATTTAATCCAAGCATGAATATAATTTCCATTATATTTTTTAAAGAATTGTTATATTAATTTAATACTCTCTAGCCCATTTCTTGTAGAAAGATTTGTAGTATACCAGTGGCCTTTTGTGGTCTACTTGGAGCATTACAAATCTGACCATTTTCTTTCTTCTTTTTAAATTGCTGTTTGTTCTCCAAATCTACATAATGCAATTTATCTCCTTCATGATTAGATATAAAACTAAGATATTTTAATATATTTTATTTTTATTAAAATTTAATTTTAATTATCTCTCATAAGACTGATTTTTGAAACCTCTAGTCACATACCTCTAAGCTACATAGCAAGGAAGTTGTATTAAGAAATTATTTAATTATTCTTCATTTTCTACCTTTTATCACCAGAAGGATAGTGAAAATTTTATTTCTTATACACAGACTATGATTAGGCAGAATACACCAGAAAATATACCTCTGTAAGATAGATGAGGGCAGTATTAACAATCAAGCAACTTTTCAAAATAAGAAACATAGCTAAGATGTTTGGATTCACAGGACTTTTAAAATGGGAGGCTTAGGGCTTTGAGCCTTTAATACTATGGCGTAAGCCATTCCACTACAAATACTACTGACAGATATAAGAGCATAGAGCTTACATAAATTTCTTGACTGTGATTTCATCCTTTTGAACAGAGATATTAATTTTCCAAAGAATTTCAGTGTATAAAATACTTTGTAGAAATTCTTAAAAGTGCTTTGGCCAATGTTTAATTTATTTGGTACCAGTTCAATACAATTTGTATAATTTAAAAAAAAAACCTTACAGTAATGGATATAGTCTATCAGAAATATTCCTGCAGAAGCCTCACTGAAAAATAAGCAAAATCTGTATTCTATCAAGTTCAGCTCACAGTGAAGGCTCTGCTGAGGATAAGTTACATACTCAGTGAGTCTGTGAAGGTTCTTTTCGTACGCAGATTTTCACCATGTGCATATATATATACTCTCACACATTTTTGTTTACTTCAGCTCTGAAATGATGCAGTGAATACAATAACATGGAGATATTTACCTGTGTGTCAGTCTCCGGTGGCTAATGCAAACAGCTGTTTGTTGATCTTGTGCAATGCATACTTTATGACGACTACATTTCATCTTTAAGCATGGATCTTTAGCTGGGTCTAAAGCTAAAAACAATTATAGAGAATTTTTTTAAAAAAAACTTTTCCACAAACATACAGATATTATTAGAAATCTATTAGTTCCTCAATGGGCACTGAAGTATCTTTATTGATCCGCTAGGAAGACCAGGTCTTTCCTGCCATAAGCAATTAACAGTTAATAGAAGACTGGGCAGTCTTCTTAGATGCAGCTGAATGGAACTGAGGTCCCTGCCGACTTCCCTGCTTAAGGGCTTCTCTTTTTCCTTCTTATTGCCCATTTTTCCTTCCCTTTCTGGTCCAGTACAGATACCATTTTCCCTTTGCCATCTCCATCCCAACTTTGGTTTATTTTGCTCTTGGTTACTGGTTAATTTACAGAGTTCAAATTATAAAATACCTCATATTTCAGAGAGTTATTTTTAATTGGCAGTTATTGATCACACACAGAGAGAGAGAGAGACAGAGGTGTGTCAGAGAGGCACTGATTACTGGGGGAGAAACCTCCAACAGGAATTGCATTCCTAAGTTGATAAAGTGCAGAGATTGGGCAATGTTTATACAGCACATTTATTTGCCACCAATTTCTCTTTGTGAGGGACTCTTAGCAGCTTACAATTTTGACAATTTTACATTAATAAGTACATTACATTAAACTCCCCCCCCCACTGACCAGTGGTGTTTGCTTCCAGGGGCTTCCTCCGTGATTCCCGCTCCGCCCTTGAGCTCAGGCAGGTCCAGCCCCAACGTCCTGCTCCTCTCGCTGCCGGCTGGCTTTTTCCCACCAAAGTGGTACCCATTTATTTACTTGCATTTTTACATGCTTTTGAACAGCTGGGCAGGCAGGAGTAGAAGCAAGTGACGGGAACTCATTTCCATCATGCTGTACCATCATGTCTCCTTTGTTCAAATTTTGTTTACATTTCTACTTTATTTTGTCTATTCTTCTTTGACAAAATGGTTGTCTTAACTATAGAATAGCCTTTCTCTGGGAAAATCTTTCATTTTACATGAAATGAAAATCTTTCATTTTACATTATTGGTTCCTTTGTGCATTCTTGTGCATTGTGGTAAAGATTACAATTTTGCAAAAAGGTACAATTAGGACCAATTGATGAATTAATGCCTAAGCATGATGAACGGTGCATTCAGTTATATCCAAATAAATATCTTGTTAGTATTTCCAGTCTGAAAATCCATTAACACTTTGAGTCTGATGCTGATTTTTTATATATATATACAATTCATATGAACAAGGCTTTATATGATAAGCAGAATAATCATACCACAAATTACTAACAAAATATGTAATTTACATTGATATGTAAGGATAGATTAGGATCAGTGGGCAAACATGTTATCATCTCAAAATAAAAATGTAAAATAATTGCACAAACTATTAAAGTAATAAAAAAAAACAAAAAGGAACTCATACCACTCTGCTCCAACCATATGAAAATCAATAGTTTTGTTGCATTATGCAAAGTATAGATTTGAGCTGTATTAATTTTCAGCTTAAGGTAGTTTGTTAATACTTGGTTAATACATGAATTTTCTTGCAAAGCAATAATTTCCAAAAATATGTACAACATGAACGTACAACATTTGAAGACATTTAATCTTAACAGTTCTCATTACTGATGGGGAAAATATTATACCTATATATTTTAAAAACTTTTTGAAAACAGAAATATTGACAAAGAAATTGAATAATATTTCTGGCAAGGGGAAGGAAATATGGATGGAACAGTCAAGCCACTTGTATGCATTTTTTTCTATTCTTGGCTTAAAAATCAAGCTGCTAAGCAAGAACAAAATATTTAATTTATATAGATATATATATTCTTCATTGATATACATTGTGGCTATTAGTTCAAAGACACTTTGCACATAAAATTAGCTCTTGGGAAACAGGACCAATCATGGGCTATTGTTGTCATGTCCTAATTATAGGCTTCACAGATGCCTCTGATTGCTATTGTTAGAAACTGGATGCTGTACTTGATGGATCTTTAATGATGCAGCAGGGACACGTCTAATGTTCTTATGTTCTGAACCTGGATAGGTCACCTGATTCCTTTAATATGTTTTAGACAGCAGTTTCTATGGGTTCTAGCCTCATAATCAATATTTGATTGTGAGTTGTACTCCAAAATAACTGGACTGTATCAGATTGCTTAACTTTTAAAAAATATGAACCAATTCAACACGTGTGATCGAAAAGATCAGTTAGTAATACTGCAAAGCTAGCTTATGTTTTAATGTAAGATTGCAATGCTAGCTTAAACAAGTTTAGTAACCATCTTTACAGGGGAGAATATAGAAAGTTCTCTGCTTACGACTATAATTAGGACCAGAATTTCCACTGATAAACAAAACACCCAATTTTACAATCTTTTTTACTGTGATTAAGTGATCAAGCTAATCATTGCAATTAAATAAACCACGAGGTTGTTAAGTGAATCCAGTTTTCGCTTTGATTTTGTTTGGAAGTTGGCTGGGAAGATCACAGATTATGATGACATGACCCCAGGGTGCTGCAATTGTCGTAAATACCTGCCCAAACTTTGATCATGTGAGTGGGGCTGCTGTGATTATCATAATCATGATGACTTTTTTTTTCAGTGTCACTGTAACTTCAAATGGTCTCCAAATGTATGGTTGTAAGTCAAGAACTACCTGTAATGTGACAGTTGCAACATTTCTATTAACAATGGATAGCAACACTCTAGCTAGGTCTGTTTGATTATTCACATCCCAAACAAATTCAAATGTCATAAGGAAATAATGTCTAATAGTATTCATTTCTTTTACTTATTGAATTCAAATGCAGCAACAGGAAAATATTAGATGTTTACAATGAGCAATGGTACTTCAAAGATGCAAACTTCTATATAACAGTTTAGCATGTAATTTTGAGAACGGGAATAGCACTTATTAACTTCCATCCACTTAGTACCTTTCAGATGTATTTAGATTTTATTCCAAGACTATAGCTAAGAATTATTAATATATTTTAGAAAAGGTTGGCATAGGTAAAATATAGATGGCTGTGAGAAAAATCAAACTCCACATTCATAGAAATTCCACCCAAGACAACTCTTCCAAAATTCCCCTTTAAAACTTAAGTTTTGATTCCTATTCCTCGTTTTTACAGAAGCATTTATGAATCTGGGCAGAGAGTAATTTTGGTAAATTCTGGATAGTGCTAAGAGTTAAAAATAGTTAGTACCTTGCTTTTCACAAATCCAGAATTTATAATAAGCATAAAAATACAGTATGAGAATGTATAATGTTCAATACAAGTTGAGAAGGCATAAAACTTATGGCAAAGGTGTTACCTTTATGAATATTGTACTTATTTCTTCATAATTAGAAATTAGGAGCAATGTTTCCAATTTAATCTTTATTCTAAATCTAAATACAAATCTTACTCATATGGCAGTGGAAATTGTCTATGTACAATTTTAGACAAAATATTCTGGATATGTTAGTATTACTGTATTCATTTTCATAATAATAAGGGGAATATTCATACATTACTAATTAAATATCATCTGCACATTTGGCAAAATAAAAAGAAACATCCAGGCTACTTTAATGTTATATTAAAATAAATATTCAAACCAGTATTTAAATGTATTTTTCATGGACTTACATACTGAAATAATCTGATTTTGGATAGATCATTACAAAAATTTAAATTTTTCTTACACAATTTCATCTCTAGCACTGAAAAACTGAGTCGCAAGCTAAGCAGCTTCAGCAACTGCCACTGTATTTTTAGCAACAAGCTTACAAAGGGGTTTAGAATCTGCCTAAAAATATTAAAGCAGTAGTAGTAGCAGCTGTAACTTCACCTGGATTTCCAGTTTTAAGTACTAAACTATCTTCCTTGCCAAATATTAATTCTTGCTACCAAGTACTGAAGCTTACAGGAGCTAGCTTGTAGGAAAGTATTTAAACTTATAAAATCTTTGCTTTCTGAATCAAACCATAATTTCATAGAAAGCAAACTCAAAAGTAACCTGGCCAAGAAACAGATTTGTAGCAGAGGTGTATTTCTGAAATCCATATGCCACATATGATTTTTCCCCACAAACAAAATGCCAAATTCATAGAAGACAAATGAGTAACGTAAAAGTAGTTAATGCCTTGCATTATCATTCGTATAAATATGTACAGAGTTCACACCAGAAGAAACAACTTTATCTAGCAAACAAAATAATCTGTTTACTTTCTGAAGACACTTTTTAAGATCCTAGCTTATTGATCATATATCAGAATAAGACCAGGCCTGCAGTCATCCACCATTTTTTATTCAGCAAGACTGCCTATTGACACATGGAAAATTATTTATAAAGCTGGTTTGAAGACTTATAGTATAAGTCCTCATCACTAATTGCCATCTTCAGATGCTAATTACTAATGGAGGGAAGGGGTAGCTCTTAAAATAGAATGTCCATTAAAACAGAATGAAATGTTACATATGTATACTTTATGCATTTTACACAAATGCCTGTGCACGCATAAAAGCATAAGCCATTAAGCAGAACTTGAAGTCTGTTAACCAAGGTCACTTAAATCAATACTGTACTTATAATTCATTTGCAGCATGCTAGATTGCCGGAGGTTTTTCGTAGTCAAATGTAATTTTAATTTTTTTTTAAAAAATGAGTTATGAGAAAATGATTAGTATATGGAAAATTTGAAATTTTCATTTGAAATTATTAGTCAACTGTGTCTGGTAAAAGTCATACTGACATTGCACTGATGTTGGATGTATCACAGTGCAAATTAAGCAAATGGTTTAATTATAATATTTTTATGCAAAATACCTCAAAGAGATAACTGACATCATTATACGCATGTCACTTCACCACCTCCACCATCATGCAAACCAAAGCCAATACCAATGGTAACTATGACTACCTTTGTATAGCAAACCACAGCCAATACCATTAGTAACTATAATTACCATTCTGAATACTTATATTCTAAGTATTCAGAAATTCTAAGTTAATGTAAATCTACTAATTGCACGTTAAAATACAATTATCCAAGTTAAATTGCCAAATCCTAGATCATAATTGACTTAAGGATGAAACAATTAAAGTTCTATAAGCCAGCAATTCTTTAACTAAAATCAAAAATACATGTTGGAAGACATTTTTACTAAATATGTGAGGTACTGCCTATTTATAGAAAATCTGTCTAACATGCATTGCATCAAAACCCTGATCTATTTGTTGAAGAACGGACTGAGAAAGTACAAATTTAAATTCACCTGAGGAAGTAAAGATTTCAAACTAAAGCTAAGGGCTGATACTATAGTACAATGTGAGGCTAAAATTCTTCATAATATTGGTATTGAAAATAAAATAGGGAAAGAGATACCTTGATTTTTTGGAAGAAAGGCAGAATGTCGTAGGTAGATATAAACAAACATTTGTCATTCATACACTTAATCCTGTTATGACTTCCC
>JANHZU010004506.1:34712-52029 GCA_032468055.1 Acrochordus granulatus
CACTAGTTTTAAAAGCCTGTGGAACCTGTCTGATGAGAGATAATAGTGGGTGGAAAAAGAAAGATTGTATACCACTTTCACACTACCTTTAACTACTATTTAGCAATCATCCTATGAATGTTCTCTAAGAAGTATCTCATTCAGTGAGTGTGCTTAAGAATTTCCGTTTTAAAACTCCTACAATTCCAACTAACATATTATTTCAGAGATGCAGTATATTCCATAGCATATAGGAGTGAACATTTTTGTCCTTTCCCAGCATTGCCTACCAAGGTTTGGGGGGCTTTTGAAAGAAATCTGCAAATCCTGTTCAATGGACAACAGGCACACCCTAAAGAGCCATGTTTTGCTCTCAAACCACAGCCATCCCTGAGAAAAAAAATTGCCAGTTTGTGTGGATTAGAACACAATTCTATTATTAGCACAAGGAGTCAGAATAGCACCATTTCATAGGGTTATTATTAAATAATGAGTTGTACCCCTGTCCATTAACATAGGAGTTTATCAAAAGTCCATTACAATTATGGATTTGCTTTCAGACTGAAGGTGTTGGTTAAAATGGCTCAAAATGACTCACCCCTGGCAGAGGAATTGTTTTGCAGATAGATGCTTGAGCACTGCTTGCCTGGATATGGCTATGTGGCTAGTTAATTACAAGGTAGCTAGAAATCCAAACTGAATTAATCATGTTTATCCTGATAACACTATTTACATGTTTCTTCTGGAGCATGGATGTTGCAAATAACCACAATTTGTTTATTGTCTAGCTCTTGATTTGGGATAATTTCTGTTTCATTCTCATTTGCTAGAAATCATCAATTTTTAGTTTACTGGTATGATCTTGGAAATCAAGTTTTATTTGGGAGTTGATCTCAGTTTATGAAAACCAGACTGCTGACCCACAAACTATTAAGGGTTCTTTTTTCCTACTGCATAAAAGCAATTGCCAGTCAACAGCCCTCTTGATAATTAGCTCGGAAAATCTCCAGTTCTGGATTTTCCAGCCACCTGTATAAAGTAACAAAATAATTTAATTGGTTCTTTCTGCTAAGATTTATATAGTCATCAAGTTATGAAACATCACTTTGGAAAAACGTCAGTTTACCTCACACATATATCATGTAGACTTGGAAGAAAGTCCCTTAGTTTCCAAAGGAGCTTAAATTTTAAATCAATATATTTAAATCGGCAATGTGCATTTAGTTTCTAATTAACTGTGTGTCAGAAGTGCAGAAACATGAATCCTATCTATCAATCCACCCCTATCTTTTTTAAGTTATTCTGAAGGCAGGTTTACCTCCAGGTAAGTAATTTGGGCTGCTTTGTAAAAAGAATTAAGCAAGATAACATCCTAATTTGAATCACTGATTTCAGAAAGAGTTTTATTGATTTCAGTGCCATTTCTTCTGGTGGGGATTATCAGACCATGTGTGGTAACAGTGGGGTAAGTGCACAGTTTAGACACTGGGATTAAACTGTTTCACTGGTTTAGGAAAATCAACTTTTAAAAGACTCTTCTTAACAAATTTGGTAGGACGAAACTTTCATGAAAACAAAAACATAGTTGAACATGAAAGCTTCATTGTGATGTTTCTTGGAGCCTTTTTTTGAGTAGGCTTTGTTTTTAACAGGAGAAGCAGACAACATGTTTGGTAGGAGTAGTTACATGCCACTTTAATCCAGAAGTAGTTAGAAAAGAATTTTTAAAAAGGAGAGTATAGGTCATATTGCCACAGGACCAGTAAAAGTGTTTATTGTCTTTTTATGTTTTTATATACGTCCTGATTTCTGAGTGCATATAGGCTGCTGACAGAAAATATTTTGCAATAATTGGTGATAAAACTGAATCACTGTTACCTATACCATGCACTGATCTTCAAATAAGTCCTGGCCAACCACAGACATTATCTTAGTGTAATCTTTTGAAAGGGAGGAGAGGCCCTAAAATAGTAAAAAAAATGTGCCTCCTTGGTTGCCAAAAGTAATTCTCATTAGTCACAGGTGGCTCTTACAGTTACGGATTTCGTATCCTATACACTTCAATTTTGTTTTATTCAGCTGTTTCCAGTCACATAATTATTACAGCTTCTTTTTAATTTTTCCAAACCCAGTGAACAGAAATGGCTGTGAGCTAAATGTATACATACATTATAGGAAAACATGTCTGTAATTAAGCCACTTTACAGAATTGTAGGGAAAAAGGTAGGCAACAGTTCATATGAGATGGTCTTGCTCAGTCAATAGAGTATATGTATCCAAGCTCTGTTGAATCTGCAAGGATAGTAACAGGTGTCTGATTATTGGAGATGTTGTTCTTATAACCAAAACATACTTGTATTTATTTCTTGGGCCATACATTGAGGCTTGTTCCAGTATTTGCCCCAAATGCCGAAGTAATTGATGTAGCTCTTTATTTCTGAAGGTGAGAAGCCCTATCACTGTGACTGGGAAGGCTGTGGCTGGAAATTTGCCCGCTCCGATGAACTTACACGTCACTACAGAAAACATACAGGCCACCGCCCTTTCCAGTGCCAGAGGTGTGACAGAGCGTTTTCCAGGTCTGACCACCTCGCCTTACATATGAAGAGACACTTTTGAGAAGGATACAAGGAACTTTATCTTTACAGCCTGGAGAGATTCAGTATTTGACAGCACAAAAGACTGTCTTTCACTCAAGGGAAGGACTCCACTTTAAAGCACTACAGAAAATCCCAGTGAATTCCAAAAACAAAGCATGGAAAGGAATGAACAATTTTAAACAAATGTGGATTTTTTAATAAACAAAGGGAACAATGACTGGATTTAATATCATCATTCCATTTTTTTTAATCTGACTTGAATCTTTCTGGACTACAGAATGCCAAGGACTGACTGGAAGTCAAGGATATCAGGGTTAACACAAACTGTTGAGGGAGGGATGAATGAATGGATGGAAGGTTGAATGGATGGATGAATGATGGGAAATTACGTAGGGAACCAACTGGTGAAGACAGATATGACGCTAGTAGAACAGCAACCCTGCTTTTGAAGCTCCTTTATCACAATCAGGCAAAGTGTTTTATTTTCTTTCTTGGATCAGGGAAAACCAACTTTCCAAAGCACTTTCATAACAATTTTAAAAAGTGTGTTATGGGGAGAAAGGAATATGCAAATGTACATATTGTGCTTAGATGGGATCTAAAAGTAGCAGCCCTTAAGGAAGTGGTGAAATACAAACTTGATTCCAGATGCACCATTTGATTTTATAAAAGACATCTTAATTCCAAAGCATGAGCTAGCCTGGCTCATATTGTGGCAATAGTGATAAATCTATGATTTCTCTGAATGTTATGCCTGTCTTCACCCTAAATTCCCTTAAGATTTCTTTTCAATGCAATATTGTAAACATGATATAATCTTGCAGTTTCTTTTACCTTCCAAAAGCCATTATTAAACTATGTCAAATGGGGAAGAAGAAGAAATTCAGGTTCAGATTTGTGCTTAAAAGTCTACTTTCATGGTGCTGCATGACATTTGGTTCTTAAGGTACCAAAAAAGGAAGCCAAAGTTCTCAAACTGCTGCATATTTGACAAGGAAATACATTTGTCTTCCGATCTACAATTAATGATGACCTAAGTCAGGTTAATAAACCTGGTTTATTTGTGTTTGTTTCTTTTAATTTTCTATGCAGGCAGTCTGTAATGCACTGTGGTTTCAATGTGCAATAATTTCTACAATGGTTTATTCACAAAAATGCCTTAAGCAGAACAATTTTTTTCTATATAGGTCTTTACATATTAAATATGTAATATAAATTTAAGGAGACTTCTATTTTGTATATTTTGTAAACTATGAAGTGAAAAATGAACATTTTGACAGAGTTTGTATTTTGCATATTCATTTTGCTGAAAATAACTTTTAAATAAACCTATTTTATCTGAGTGGATTTTTGTGCTAAAATCATATTTTAATATGATGCAATGAAAAGTTTCATGAATAGTTTAGGTCTAGTGTCCAAAAGCTGTGCTAACTCCATATTTTACTAAGCTCTGCTTAGTAACCTTTTTACCTCTTCTAGTCACCTTTACTCAGAGGTAAGTTCCATCAAATTCAGTTTAGCTTATCCCCAAAATAAATTATTCTGGGCTATAATCCTAAAAATACTTAACAGGAAGAAAGCACCAAACAATTCATCACTAACTTATATATTGTGATATATAATATTAGCATTTATTATTTGGCTTGCATTAAATCCTTTCAGTTTCATTTTTTTCAAGAATCCATTCCTTTCCTTTTATCCTCAGCTTAAACAGTTTATATTTTTTATTTTAAAAACAAATTCCATGCTGTAGTTCTTCTAAAATAATTTGCTAATTTTTTGTGGGGCAAATCAGCCGTGTTGCAATGCAGCTTATCTATTAGGCAGTCAAATAATAGTACTGTAATACTTTTCAATAATTGAGGGAGAAAACTATTCTAAGAGTTTGATGTATTTATTATTTAAATAATGTAAGTAGGCATATTGGTCACCTGGACAGTATGTCTCCAATGATTATTTGAGTTGGCCTATAATCTCTTAGATCTGGTGTTATGTTATCTCTGAAAGAAAATTTTGCCAAATTAAAATTGGTTTTTATGATATTTCAAATCTTCGGAGGTAGAATGTGTCATTATAAAACTTCAGATCTATTCAAACGGGTTAAAGACTCACCTCTCCAGCTTGCAACTGCAAATACCTGTACAAGTATGTGAGGGTTTCATTTGATTGAAGTTTGGATCGTGTTTCCTGATTGCTAATAAAGCAAAACTTGGTAGAAGCTATCATTTGAAGCGTTCTCCAGAAACATCTGCATTTGACATTTAACTTTCATTTATCCAGGCGCTCACCCTGCTACGCGGCAACGCCAGGTCTTGAACCCGGGCCGCCGACCTTCCAGCCAGCAAGCCGAGCTCTTAACCACGTGCGCCACCACGCCCCTATTTACCAGAAACATCTGCATTTGACATTTAACTTTCATTTATCCAAAAAATAATATTACCCTTCACAAATATGCATTTGTTTTTGAAAATACCCCTGTTTCTAAGTCATGGTTCAGCAGGATTGAAGAGTTGTTTTTCATGGAAGTTATAGGAAAAATACTTGATTTTTATTTTTCAAATGATCAGTTTTCGCAGTAAATGTGGGAATAAAATAGTTTACTTAAAAGTACTGTGCACTTTTTGAACAGTATCCATTTTAATTTCTGCTTCTGTGTCCTGCTCTTCCGCCACAATCTGAATTTGTAACTAAATTTGCATAGTGAGAGAGACACCATAAGGAAACTTATTAGTAGGCATATTTAGGATTGCAATCAATGTCTATAGATAGCACCAAAATAATAACAAATTCAAGCATAAGTTTTGAGAACACTGAAGACAATAAACTGAAAACATGTTTAAATTGCTGTTGCAGAGAGTTGTTTAAAATGTCAGAGTTATTGATTCAGTGATTAAAAGTGTTTTTCTTTCCTCATCTAATCCCATATTGTTCCTCCTTCAGCCCAGATCCAGTGCTCAAGATATATAATCTCACAATCATTTGTCTGGCTGACTATAAATTTAGTTCCATTAATTTAACTTATGTTTGACCTCTGATTGTAGGATTTCATAAAAAAGACGACTACTAAACGCTTTGGGTTCTACCCCTTTTTTTTTTGTTCAGTTTTCGAAACTGGGAACAACAGTTCACACTTTATCTGTCTTCTTGATAAAGAAGATTTATCTTCTTTCTTGCACAGATTAAGGTTGGAGGAAGAAGAAGATAGTATATCTCCATAGGGGGTGTCTTATTTAAGAGCTGAAGCTTCTCCCTGGCACATTTTGTGCCTTGCATTGTACAAATATATCTCCATTTCCTCTGCTTAGAACTTCTGGTTTGCTCCTCATTATAATTCCATAAAATAGGCTAAATAAAGAGAGAAAAATCCATAAATATCTCTTTCAACAGCTTGAGAAGTCTGAATCAAAATAAGAATCTACAGAACGGCAGCTCTTTAGGAGGACTTTGAATCTGTTCCCCGTTTCTGCCTGTCAAGGTTCCCCACGTTGCTTTCTAGAGGACTTTATGTACGAAGCTGTCTAATCCCGCAACATCTCCTTTACTTAAAGAGAATATCCAATTTAATTTCATAGAACTGTGTCAAGCATATGTGTGGTCTTTTAAAATTCACTTGGATGGGGAAAACAGCTCAAATGCATTGTAGGATAGCATGCTGATATATTTGATTCATGCTTGATATTAACTGCAAGTGTGTTCTTGCTCATGACATTAAAGCAGTTTTCTTCAAGATTGTTTTCTAATTTGACAACAGATGGTTATTAATGTAAACAATATGCATGCTATCTAGCTGTGATGTCCTAGGTTTATATTTGTGCAAAGATAGTATTTTTATGAAGTTTTTTCCCAAGCTTAAAAATGTTTTTGCTTGGGTTTTTTTTTTCCCCTGCCAAAGGCTATGTTTTACTCAGGGTAAGGCTTTGATAAAAATGAAACACCATTCTAAGAAGTTGTCTGTGTTAAGTGCTTCACTGAGCCTTTAACTTTTTTTATTTCACCCATTGTTCTGGGTGAGTGCCAGCTAAACCTCCTTAATGCATGGAAGACAGCCTTCATTTGGATCCCTTGTTCTTTAGGTGGTCTGTAGGCATGAGAACAGAATATCAACATCAACAATTGTAATTTAAAAGGCAGGTGTAGTTAAAAATAACTTGCTCCGTTGGCCACCTGTTCCATTATATGCTGTGGTTCCTGGAGCTAAAAAAAATCAATAGAGCAACAATACATCATGAACACTTGCATCAATTTATACCATGCTGGTTGCGTGCAGAGATGGGAAGCTGACAGTAAATTATTTTGTACAGAATTTAAAAAAGAGATTTTGAAATAAAGTTGATTTCATGCACAAAGATTACTGCTGAATTACTCCAATCAGATTTTGAAAAAGGATTGAAAGGGAAAGAGATTCGAATAATAATTGTTTTTCCCATTATTGTTGAATCTAAAGTCTCCCATGGACAAAATTAGCCCTTGATGAACATGAGGCAGATTCTGAATGCAACTTACTTCAGTTGAGTTCTACAAATTTCACATATTGCTGAGCCACCATATAATGATACCCAAAGTGAATAAAATGTGTGTATCATAAAACAAGCCATTTGCCATTCTAGTGACTTCCTTTTTTATGTATAACTTTCGTAAAATGTTAAGACAGAAGATAAAAACTAAGTAATGTTTAGAATAAAGAGAGAAGATGAAAAATAAGGAAAGAATAAAGACAAAACTGCAAATAATAAAGAAGAAAAGTCATCCTAAGTAGATTTCCAGCCATCTTCACTCAATCCTTTGATGAGGGAGAGAGAAAGTTCTTACTTTAGTGTGCTTGCCATTTTTTATCATTGTTATTTATGTTTTATTGATTTTTTTTTGTAATTTCTTTGATTATTGTGAGCTTCCCAGAGTCACTGAAAGTGGGTCAGGATACAAGTTTTTATTGTTGCAATGGTTGAACACATAGTGAGCCAGATGTTTAGACTGGATTTGGCATTTTTATTCCCCTATCAAGTCCTTCCCAAGGATTTGGGAGAGGCAGATGTTGTTCTTTGATGGTGTTAAAGGTACTGTTGCAGAATGTAAGCTGATCCAAGTAAAGCTGCCTTTTGCAATTGACTGATGGTGATTTTGTCAATGCCAATGGTGTCAAGTGGTCTTTCAGCTGTCTTTTCATTGGACTTGATTTGTAATAGAAGACCATTATTACTTGTTTTTCAGTCTTTGTGTATTTGCGATAGATCAACAACTTTTTTCCAGTACTCTTGCAGATGCTGACCCTGGTTGCTCATCCAGCAATCTTAAGTCTTTTAGCTCTTTTTGTCATTAGACATCCAGGAATTCCAAAACCTAGTATAGTCCTTGTTGACCTAGGCAATGACTGATCCAATACAGATTTCTGTAAATTACATATCACCATACTGTTTATAGGAGAGACACTCTTTGTTCGGCTCCTCTGATGAGCCCTGTCCAATATGGTTGAGCCTCTGGCATTGCTCTCATCCTTCTTGGAGCACACAAACTCCATAACCATGTCATGATAGTGCCTCACTTGAGGATTATTATTTTCTCAATGCAACCTAATATATACTAGTTAAAAACCAAACCAGGGACTACAGCTGAAGCTACATAGGAAAATACAAGGATGCTGTTGAATCTCTCTGGGAACCTACTTCTTTTTTCTTTTGTAAATGTTTCTCAGTTGCTTTCCATAAAATGAAGTAACATACAATAACAGCATTACAGTAGTAAAAAAATAGAAAAATAAGGTATGGGCTTGATGCTTAAAAAGGACTTCAATGTGTGCAGGAGAACTGATGATAAATCTGTCTGAAATTCTTTAAAGCTTCTTTTGCCCAAATGTCACAGCTGCTTTGACATTCTGGGAAAAGCTGCTTCAGCTGCTGCTTAACAAAATGCAAGCAGCAGTTGAGTTTGTACCCCTATAACCTCCAAAGCATTTTCTGGCATTGAATCTAAAGAGTTGTATCTAATAAAAACACATTTATTAAAAAGGTGAGTGGCATTCAGAGGGAAGATTATAAAAAGTGCATACATATTCTAGTAGTAGGCATCTCACAGGTTCCAGTGGGGTGAGCATCCCAAAGACCCAGCACCACAGATTAACCCCCCTTTCCCTTTGAGTAACATAAAGATACTCACAGCATCTTAATCCTCTTCAGTCTTCAACCAGAAAGACACTGGACCCAAATTGTTGGGTCCCAAGGCTATGGATATCAAAAGTAAAACCTCGAACATGATGTGGAAGCTAACTAGTGGCTGGAACAGTTGATTTAGCAGAAATGTCAAGAGATGCATGGCAGATGCCTCCTTCAGTAGCTTGTCTCATCCCAGTTGCATTTTCTGAATATTCTAGAGCATGTTACAATATTCCAAACCTGCATTTATAAGCATATTAAAAAAATCCAGCTTTGCTATAGGGAAGGGTATAGTTGGTAGACTGACTGAAACTTTTCATAGGCCCTTCTCTGTAGGAGTCTAAAAATTTGAACAGGATTTTAAAATGCACAACCAGTGAGTGTGATTCTGCCTACAAAACTAACAGTGCATTCAAAGAAACCACCCAATTAAAACATGGCAAAATCTCACAAGATTATTAAATCTTATAAGATTTTGGGATGTTTACCTGATACTTCATAATCAAGCAGAAAGCTTTAATCTGATTGGATGTTATGTTTCCTTGGATTGTTTTCTATTACTCAGTCTAAATAAAATTAGACCAGTCACCCTGTTAAATAAATCTTACTCAACTAATTACATGTCTGTATTAGCTAATGAACTGCATACTTCATAGAGGATGCACACATGCAATTTAATAATTATAGTTCTTTGAAGACAGAGGAGGGAAATACTAGTTTGTAAGATAAGACTTATGGCCTGCTTTCCACTACTTAAAATTAATTATATATTACTAAAAAAGCTCTTTAAAAGCCCCATTAATACAATTTAGTTGATTGACCATCCTGAAGAATTTAACTCTGAGCATTTCCCTAAATCAATCTAGATTAGTGCTTATTTAATTTTATTCAACAATTCTCATGCTTTGCGAGCTTGCTTAAAGTGACCACATTAGAAAATTTAATCTTAGCACCTACCAAGCAAATACTAGAAAACCAAAAAAGCAGAAAACCAGAACCCAACTCATTTGCAAGGACAAGTGAATTGTTCACTACAGGATGATACATGCCTGTTTGAAAAGTGCTGACTTTTTTAGGCAAATCTGTTTAAAAAAAATAAACTCAGAGTAATGAAGAGCTTTGTTCCTTATTAACCTTTTCTTTATATCTGATACAAAGCCTGGAGAGAAATCCCATGCATTCAAAATAATTTAATTATTTGTAACTCAGCACGAATACTTTCAGTTTCTCCCTGTTGGGCAAAATCCTCAGTCTTAATAAAATCAGCTTCTTTTCTACTAGACCTATTATTCTAATGAAGATATACTATTGTTAGTATTGAGTGAACTAAAATAATTGAGAATGAATCACTCATTGTATCTAATTCTGCTTTACATGGTAAAAACATAAAAGAGCATCAGCATAAGAATAAAGTGTGAGCTTGGATGGATGGATTAAATCAGTCAAATCAACTGAAGGATTGTTGTTTAAATGCACGAATCACAGCTGAAGAAAAACCCTATTCTAGAACATATTTAAAGGAAGGAATTTGCTACCATCAGACCTATATACAAAAATCCTCTGAAGGAATTTATTTCAAGACATGAGAGTTATAAACTGTATACAAAACAGAACCATTCTGTGTTCCCCCACCACCTCCATGGTGCCAAAATTTATTTTTGAACCAACAAATTCAAACAAATTCATTCAAATATGAATTAGAATTGGTGAGTTAAACTTCATGGATTCCCTGAATATGAAGGAAAGTCGAGAAATAAAATGGCAAGATGGACAAATGGGAACATATGTTGTCAGAACCAGCATATGCATCTCACTCTGAAACATGTTTTGTAGCTACTCAGATGATTGTCTGAAAAGTACACATGAAATTATATCAGTGAGAGGGAGGGAGAAGTAATACAAGGGAAAACAAGTAAACAATCTATGACAGTCCAGGTATTGCTAGACTATAACTTCCATTATCCATAAATATCAAAGATACACGCTGTGCCTGGTGGGGATAAGAGTTTATTTGCTATAGAGTTGACAATGGATGACTGGGTTTTACTTCCACCACAACAGAACTATGGTATCCACAAGGATTTAACTCTAAATGGTCACTCCAAGTTCCCCTGATCGGTTTCCACTAGTTGCTAACCACCATTTACAAAATATTGTCATGAAGATTGAAATAAAATATAGAAAAATCTTGACCTACTTTACCTCCATTCAGTGAACTTTAGATGTAGTAGAGAAAATTTTACTTTTGACTCTACCCTCAAACAGTGGTTGAAGTTTCTGATTGTTTCTGAAGCAATCTGAACAGTAGGTGCAATTGATTGCGTTTGCATCAGGATACATCATTTGTATAGTCATGCATTTAATATTTTCTACCAAGTTCATCATGCCATTATTGTGTGTATGTGAATAAATAATTATGCAAAGACATATATTGCCACAAAGGACCTAAAATGTCAACTGCACAAATAACAGTCAATGGCAGCAATTGTCAGATTTAACAGACATTTGGCTTTAATAGATAGATCCCCTTCTTCCTCAAATAATGTGCATGGTTGTGTTCTTACTGAAATGTATGCCAATGTAAACAGAAGGTTAGAATTTATTTTCAAATACATGTGCATAAAAATGCACACAAAAGTACATATTTATTGCTGAGGTTCGGGCTTCATTCCTCTACAGATGCTTTGCTTTAATATTTAAGTGAGAAATAATTATAATTATGTGATGGTGAACAGCAATTTATTAATTGTCCTATACTCTTACTGTGAGGAGAATAATAGAAAAACAAGCCAGATGCCATCCAAGCCTTTCTGTTCAAGTGTTGGATAAACAGTTAGTCCACGACTAATTAATCTTCCTGTGTTATTTTACACTGAACTACAAGTAGTCAAGCAAAAATGTAAATTATAAACAATTAATGATGAACTTCTTAAATAGTAGGCAAGAATGCAAAAGCAGAGCTGAAAAAATCCCCAGATTGAAGTAAGATTTTTATAATGAAACTGCCTAGTCTGATTTATAGAATTTTTCAGATCTAGACATTGTTGTCTGGCATTTGTAAACTTCCCACAATTTATTGTTTAAAAAATGGAGAAAAAAGATGTTAAGTGCATCTTAACTGTTAAGAATGTAAAATGTGAATTATACCTGAACTGCAATGCAGGAAGGATAGTCTTTAACTAAGCATGTTGACATTTAATGTTACTTTTAAAAATTTTGAAAGCCAAGATCTTCAAATTATAATTTATTTGTTTTATTGCCGTTGGCTTTAAAGAAGCTTTTCTGCCAATAATATCTTGCTTTTTCTTCCAGTTGTCAAAAACACTATTTCTTATAAAAAGATAAAAGTTATATATTGTCATAACATTGGCAAATTTGATGGGAATACATTCTAAATTCTATATATAGCAAACCATAATTAAGTTATATATTCTTTGATATTAATTTTAGCCTTTTAACCTTCCGCTCCCATTTCTGGTATGTATAAATCAGGGACCTGTTTTTCAAGAGTTGGAAGAATTGTATCCGTGAATCAGAGAATTATGCACATCAAAAAAGTAATGATTTACACTGAAGAGGCTTACTCTACATCTACATCATTGACTTAAAAGCAGCTTAGCAGATAATTTTATGGAAGTTACTAGTCCTCAAAGAGTTTCTATTAATCCCTTTACCCATTTTAAACACACATCTGTGGCTGAAAAAGGAGTAAACTAAGCCATGTGTTTAGAGAAAAAAACTCTCTACCCCATTAGCATGATACCTCTGCATTATATACAGTATTTTCTTTTTAAATTAGCTACTTCTCTCTTAATCTGTGATATGCTTTTCAGATGTCTAAGCAGATTCTCATTCACCCAGCTTTTCAGATGTTTCCTCTATAAACCATCTCTTCCTATCAGTGTCAGGTAATCAGGGGGTCAAATCTTTGCTGCCTTTCGTTCATGATTTCTATCAGATCATATTACATCATAGGTCCTAACCATTCTGGATAAATTTAACTGTAATTCAATCAGTGAGTCCTCAGAACTTACCTGAATATTAATGTGTTGTTAATTTCAGTGGGATTTAAGCATCATCCTGTCTCTTTGACTGTAATATGTGACAAATATGAAATGCGCATAATATAAATGTGGCATTACAGACTCAACCTGAGCGTGATTTATTCATCAAATAGTATTAAACCATGAACTGGATTCCTGATAATAGAAAACAAAAAATAAGCAGCTGTTTCAGAAGTCCTTTCCAAAGGGCTTTCTTTCTTTTTAGTGACAACTGCCCTCTGCTGCTTGAAACACTTAATAGGTTCCCCTGATGAGTTTCAAGAGTTTGCCACCTGAAGGAAATCTTGTCCTGTGTAGATTTGTGCAGAAATCCTTCCAGGAGGATGTTGGTGCTTCTGCTCAAATTCTTGAAGATGGGACCTATGGAAGCTCTGATCCTCTCTTCATGGCAGAAACAGCCATTTGTAGACAAATGTGTGTGAGCGGGGGGTGGAATTACCAAACAATTAAAGTTAAAAACCCCAAGCCCTTTTCGTGGAATGATGACGACGTGTGTCAGATAGCAAGGCAGAAACAACAGCGACAGCAACAGAAAGGCTCCATGGAGTGAGCCGACTAGCTGCAACTGAAAAACCCTCCATGCATAATTTCGTTTTGGATTCATCAAGCTTGTTCTAGATGCAGGCTGAGGCTTGCTAAATCCTGTTATTCAAGTTCTGTGCTCTTAGGTTTTCAGACATTCGACAAAAATGCAGCCTCTGTGCATTGCCAGATGGCAAAGTCCCCTGCTATTCATCACGTGCTTACAAATTTGCAGCAGGCAGCTCGCAACTTGGAAAACCTATTTCCATCTCCTGAAGAGGATCACTAGAGGCTATCACAGAGCATTAATATCTGGTCCCGTCAGTAGCGTTATGTGAGCAAAGAGCTCCTTCCAGCTGCTGTTGTGAAGGGCATCGCTGCCACCTGTTCAGGCATCTTCTTGCGCCACCTGACTTCGGTGAGGGAAAAGGAACAAGGAAGCTACTACATATAACTTTCCTTTGCTGCATCATTCCTGTACCAATGGGTAGAAGGAATGGGTGGAGAGTGAGGAGTCACCAGCACGAGCAATTAAAATGATCTAAGAGCCGTTGAATCCTGAAAAGGTGAAGAAGTAACTCTCCGATAGTTCACGGGAATGCTGTGGGCACAGTTACTCTCCAGGCAAAAGATTATTACCTAATCTTACTCCTTTTTCCTATCAAATGTTCCTGATGCACTCAGTTCTTGAGCAATTTCTTCTTCTGCTTTACTAATGCAAAAGCAAAGATGATGTGTCTTGCTTTAGAGCACCCAAAAGAGGAATCCCGAAGCAAAATCAGATGCACAAAAGACTGTATAATACTTTTATTGATGATTAATAACATAAAAATATTTTATTAATGAGCCTTCAATCGGTGCCCCTATTTTGGAGGGATATTGAATTGCATCTGTTGAATGAAATGAAAGTGTTGGAGAACACGCACTGCACAGACGTTCCTACTTTCTCTTGATACCCACTGTAAATGGTGGATCTCAGTGACTAAGGGAGGGGGGAAGGCAATCGACATTAAGGCTAACATTCAAAAATATCTCTTTCTAGAACACAAAATGGAGCAATTTTAACTCTCTTTTCCACCCCAAAATAAATTCTCTTACATACCACCAAGACAAAGTAGCCGGCTTTTGATATTTGAGATAAAGCAGAGAACGGTCCTTCTACTTTGTTATAATTCACACATCTCCTCCAGCGCTGACACCTCCCATTTTGCTTCTCAAGATTCACTGTAAACTGAATCCTGAACAACACCCCAGAGTGTCTCCCGGCATGATTAACCAATGAAAAATTACAGAAAGAAGGATTATCCCTGATGTATTCATGAGAATATATGGGAAGTATGATTATGAGTGAGTGAAATGAATCAGCTCCACCATCAATAGCTTCCTTATTATTTAATGTTCAGGGGCATCTGCAAGTAGGGCAAGAGGAAGCAAATGCCAATATGTGCATGGTAATGTCATCACACAACATAATGTTTGCATGATGTCACTGCAATGTGTTGGCACTTGATGACAATGCCGTTGTCTGTGGATACTGCTGTTACAATGGGCGGAAGAAATAACCTCAAAGAAAAGGATTTCTTTTATCCAACCCCAGGCCAGAAGAGTAACCTGAGAAAAGTCTCAGATAAGACCCTTTAGTTCTCACAAAGATAGAAAGTAAAAAAGAGGAAAGAAGGAAAGACTTGCAAGATTCTACAACATTATAATAAAAGTAGCATTTGTATGCATGACTTTGGTTTGCTAGTCCAGTCTATCCTGAAGGACTGACAGCTGTTTAACAATCAACTAGACTTTCTTAAACACAACTCTACCATTCTGGAACTCTCTTCCAAGCAAAGCTTACCCCAATCTGCCATGTTAATCACTTCCAAGGAAGATAAATAAAAATAGGAAAAGGGATGTTTTTATGTCAAAAGAAAAGGTATAATTAAGTTCTAGTTACTGATGTCCTTTATGATATTTATTATTTTGCCATTGTTAGCATTATTGTGTAAATAATGTAAATAATATTATCTGTATTGTGTAAAGTTAGCTTTTTCAGGGGTCTACATAGGAGGAGGGAAAGAGGATCACATATCTTCATAAGAAAATAAAAACACTATTTTTTTTCCTTAGTATTTGTGATTTCTCTTATTAGCTCATTTCCTTATTTAGATCAGTGTACAGGTAGTCCTCAATTTACAACCAGAATTGAGCCCAGAGTTATGGTTAACAGTTAACAAATTTACAACCATAAGCCATTAAGCAGGTTACCATGTGCCTGTGCCTGATTTTACAACCTTTTTTGTGGTTAAGCAAATGCAATTATCATTAAGTCAATACCACAATCATTACGCAAATCCATTTTACCCAGTGGGTGTTTTTTTGCCAGAAACTGGAAGTAAACACCCAAAATGTGATTATGTGACCATGGTGTGGGGATAACTGCCATAACATCTAAATCAGATCATAAATAGCTTTTGGGGGTCCTAAGCAACCAGTCATAAATCAAGAACTATTTGTATTGGGATAAATGAAATCAAACAAGCATACAGTTATCAGTTAGGCAGTGTTAACTCAATTTATCTTTTATTATGCATTTAAAGATTTCTCTGTTTGCAGAGACTTCTTTTCCTTTGATCCATTCCTTTCCCTTACCATCCAGAGCTGGTACTCATTTTCATTTCTCTGGACATCCCAGAAATAATTTGAATTCCTCCCCATCTGGAATCTGGTAGAAAGATGGAGAGGTTTAAACTTGGTTTAAACTTCTTTTGTCATGCAGATTCTGATTAGCTGCACCGACTTAAAATGTAACTGAAATGATAGTTCATACAAGATTCCCAGAAAGGCTGTATAGTGAGTACTGAACCATTTTTCAAGCAAAGCTACACTAATAATGGTTGGAGTTGTTCCTCTTCCAGTGCATGTGTAATTAACTCAAAATGGTCTTGTCTTCTTTGAAGCTGAACTTTAGATCAATGGCTTATTTTTCCCATGGGTAAATAATTATAACAAGAAATAATGTGAAACAAAAAAAATCCATTAAACTCATCTTTTTTATTGCACAAATATTTATACAAATGTTCAGTGACATGTACCCCATATATCTAAAGTCAGTTTCAGGTATGTAATGAAAAGATATGCTAACAAGCGTATTTAAATTGTCAGATACTTAGCATTGAAGGCAAAAATCTCCACCCAAGATTAAATTAGATTAGATAAATAAATAAATGCTAACATAACTTATTTTAGTCCCTTAAAAAAACAGGAAGCAAGAAAATATAGAAAATCCTCATTGTTTAATATCAGGATGATAAAGCACAACTTTCCTCCCTCTCACCCCACATCCTCACTAATAGAATTTCTCATTGTGCTTTAAGGAATGCAACATTTGTCTTGATTAAGTAGGAAATTTACAATCTCAGGATTGTATGCTTTCCTCCTATATCGTCCTGCTCTCCAAAAAAAATCCATGCAAAATCATTCACCTTTCACTTGGTTATTGCCTACTGTAGTAATCGAAAGCACTTTTCTGTTTGGGTGGCAAATATGGTTCAATCAATTACACTGCTACTAGCTTTTTAAAAATTATCTGAGGTTATTGTATATGAATAGCAAACCAAACGGTGCCCTCTCTCAGGTGCTATTCATATTTTGGTATTTACAATTGCCCTGCAATCCATATTCGCTTTGTTTTATTGATGCACAGTACAATAATGCCTTCTGTATAAGATGTTTGATTTCCTTCCCTTGGGTAAACAGCTTTTTAAACTAATATTTGCTTTGATAAAGTTCTCATGTTCCTACAGGAGATGTTTTGTTCCCCTGCAAATTGTCTTGTTGATGGCCAATGTGCAGGTTTTATTGTTGTTAATATTAATAACATTTTTGTGTTGTTATTTAGAGATAGAGATCAGGAATAATACTTAGAAAATAATAAAATGCATATCCTGTTACATGGCAGATGGAAGGAAAGAAGGAAGGAAGGAAGGAAGGAAGGAAGGAAGGAAGGAAGGAAGGA
>JANHZU010004506.1:52129-62650 GCA_032468055.1 Acrochordus granulatus
GCCTATAGTGCTGTTAGGTGCTTTCCAAGCAGTAACTATCATGTGGTACCTTTATTGTCCTAAGTTTCTGGTTCATGCGCTGGCCACTGGCCTAGCCACACTGCAGAAACCTGAACCAAACTGAGCAACTTATCCCAACAGATGTGTCCAATATTTTATGTCTCAACAGGCAACGTGCGCTCTGCAATTTGATTTAGCGTATCATGCAAACTCAGCATAGGTGTCACATGAGCACGTAAGGTCACAGTACTATTTAATTCTGCTTTTATAAGTGTATAAATGAGCATCATTTATGCCTGGGGGGAAGCCAACAATTCAGACCAGTTCAGATTGAGTTAAGAGCGCATTTTCCTACATAAACTAAGATGGTATGAAAAATAATCCCTGCCCTGAGCAAGAGTTAGGTTCAGTGGCTTAAGTAACCCATCTCCTTGTAGGATTTTATGAAAAAATAAAAGTATCAACTGCTATACAGGTAGTCCATGATTTATGACCATTTGTTTAGCAACCATTCAGAGTGGAATGCGGAAAATGACCGATTCTCACTTTTATGACCGTTGTGTCATTGTGGTCACATGACCAAAAACGTAGTGCTTGGCAAGTGGCATGTATTTATGATGGCTGTGGCATCCTGGGGTCATGCGATTGCCATTTGCAGTCTTCCCAGGGAGCTTCCAACAAGCAAAGTCAGCGGGGGAAGCCAGATTCACTTAACAACCATGTCCCTTGCTTAAGGACTGCGTGATTTGCTTAAGGTCCAAGGCAAAAACAATCATAATATTGGGTGCAACCCACTTAACCACCTCCTCACTTAGCAACAGAAGTTCCGGTCCCAGTTGTGGTTGTAAATTGAGGACTACCTATGTAGCAGTGTTTCTCAGACTTGGCGACTTTATAAGATATATGGACCAGCTCCCAGAATGCCCCACCCAGCACCCAGCCCACATATCTTAATGTTGCTAAATCTGAGAAATGCTGAACTACAGGCGTCAACAAGTACTTTTCCTCCAATTATTCAAGTTGTGATCGATGTTTCCTGCTTCTTGCTATCTTTGCCTCTCGGCTCCAAATCCCATACCTGTAGGAAATGCCGGGTCTCCTGTCCAGCTGGTGCGGCTGCAAAATGCTCTGCTGGGGTGCTCAGCTCCTGCACCCAGTCAGCCAGGTTGGGCCCTGTGCCTTGGAACAAGGAGGCAAAGGAGGGGAAAGGGGGCGGATGGAGGCTGCAAAGGGAGGAAAAGGGGTCAGCCAAGGCAGGATCTTGCTTTCTGTCCTCTTATCAATACAGTGGATGCAGACTTTGTAGACAAGGGGTGATAGGTAGGGGCCAGCAAGGGGCATGGAGGCCCCACCGGCTTCCTTCTGATTTATCGCAGGCGATCGAGACTCCTGTTCCTGCAACCAAAGGAAGGCGCCCTGTTCATTTTCGATGACCCTCTTTGCAGTGGGATGCTGGGTCCAGTCAGTACCAAAGAGGGTTCACGTTTTCTTGCACAGAAAAATTGCCAATCCTTATTGCTCACTTCAAATCCTGCAGAGGAAAGTCTTCCACCCAACTCCCCAGTTCTTTTAATCTGATTTAATTCAGAGACTGCAAGGTGTCTTCCCAGCCACTGAGCAACCCGCCGCAAACACTTCCCTTTCTTCTCCTCTTCATCTCCTTCTTTGCTAGTCCTCTGCACCGTCTATCACTTTCAGTGTTTTAGCAACATAGGTAATCCTCACTTAACAAATGGTCACTTAGCGACCATTCAAAGTTACGACAGACCCCCAACAAGGCATGTATGCCCAGATTCAAAATTTCAATGGCCACCCCCTGGTCACGTGGTTCCATTTTGTGCACTGCCCCGCATTTACAGCCCTTTGCAGCATCCTGCATTCACATGACTGCGATTTACATTTTTTGCCAGAAACTGGTGTTTTTTTTTTCTGGATTCCAACAAGAAATGCCCATTGTAGAGAATGGGCTTGCTTGATGACCATGACCTTTGCTTAATGACCGCAGTGTTCACTTAACGACTACTTCAAAAAAATGCTGTAATGCCAGTCATGTGAGTGCCTTGGCTTATGACCATCAAGACATATGATGGAAATTCCATTACGGCCATAAGTAGAAAATAGGAACTTCTTAATTCACCTGCCCATCCCGTTCAGCTCCACTCCTTTTTATACCCTTTGGCCAGAGGAGCTGGGTTTCAATTACATGGTTGTGGGCACCATCTTGACTCTTGAACCACCTCTTCTCCCAGACAACCCCAAGAAAGAGGCAAGGGAGACTTACCTTTTGAGGGAAGTCGGGGTCTCTCGCTTCTGTATTTTCCTGAACTGGGGGAAGTGACTTCCTCTCTTTCTTGCAATTCCAGTTTCTGTATTTGCAACCTGGTCTTTAAGGTAACACACGTGTCAATTTAGGAAAGAAGATGCCTTCTCACCTTCAGCGGCAGGAAGGTTTCCAAGCAGCTTCTAGGCCAGTGTTTTTCAGCCTTGGCTATTTGAAGATGTGTGGACTTCAACTCCCAGAATTCCCTAGCCAGCTGGCTGGGGAATTCTGGGGGTTGAAGTCCACACATCTTCACAGTTACCAAGGTTGAAAAACACTGTTCTAAGCCTTTGAAAGGTATGTAAAAAAAGTACAAAAGTATATTTAGGAGAACCTACTGTTACACAGCCAGCCAATTGCAAATCTATGGATTATCTATGAAAAGACCAACTTCTTTGTTGGATTTTTTTTTGGAAAGGGTTTAGAAAGAGAATCCAAAAATCTCCATCTTCTTGTACAAGAGTATACATTTGTTCTACAAAGGGAACAGATGAGTTTTGGAATTCTAACGACTGTGACTTCTCAACAAATCTCGCTAAAGAAAATTCTGTGCTTGGAAAAGAACCGCTTTTGGTTTTACGCATCTGTCAGAAAGTCTGAAAAACGGTTATGGAAGCCAATCCGACACTCCTCCGGTCGTCAAGAACCCCTTCACTTTTCATGCTTCCGTGCCAGCTTGAAAAAAGTTGGATGTTTTAAGGAATCTGCTCATTGTCATTAAGAGAGCCCTGAAAATTAAATTAACCAAAATTGATCTCAGTTTGTTTTAGTGAATTGCAGGAGAATCCACAGGGGAAGTCAAAAAAGTCAAAATGACGATCATGGTAGTGCAATCAAAGCCCCACCCTTTTTAATAGGCACTGTATGCCCGACACACACAAAAGGCATGAGGCTTTCACTGCATATTAACAGCCACCATCTTGACTTTATTGACTCCCCAGATGTCTTTGTTGAAAACTAATTTGAGTTATCTAAATGTAGGCTTGTTCCCATGGCACATTTTATCACGGCAAGTAAGACACCGGTAACTATATTCACACATGTTCAACTTGGTTAATATTAAACTTGGTCAGTGACAGACACAACAGCCATCTCCTCCCCACCATTTCCCTGAAATTCACCAGGGGAGGCCCAGTAAATACCTTGGGGGTCCAGGGGCCCTCGAGGGGAAAAGAGGTACCCATAAATACGCTCCACAAACTGGGGAACAGAGTGTGTGAAGAAAGAGAAGTCAATCTGAGTGCGGAAAAACTCCTCCGCCTGGCGCAGGAAATCTAGCAGGGTCTGGAGGGAGGAACGAAGCTCTGGGGAGATATTATTGTACTTGTTAGAGATTTATCCATATATCTTTTGAGAGATAGATAGATAGACAGATAGACAGACAGATAGACAGACACACTGTAAACATAGATATCCCTTCCCCTTTCCTTCCTTTCTTCTCTCCTTCCTCCCTTTCCTCCTCCCTTCCTCCCTTCCTTTCCTTTTTTCTCTCCTTCCTTCCTTTCCCTTCCTTCTCTCTCACCTTCCTTCCTTCCTCCCTCCCTTCCTCTATTCTTCCTTTCATTTCTTCTTTCCCTCCTTTCCTTCCTTCTCTCCTCTCCCTCCCTCCTCTCCTCCTTTCTATCCTTTCTCCCTCTCTCCCTCCCTCCCTTCCTTCCAAAATGAGATTAAGACCTTTACAGCCTATTTTTCTTGAACCTAAATACCAAGAATGGAAGAACGGAGGAATTTTTTTCCAGGTCCTTCTATTGTAATCACACCCTTATTTTTTAAAAAAGGAACGCTTCAGTACTCCTGCTCGTGATCCAAAAAGAGTGATTTTTGCCTTATTCAGAGGTTTTAAAAAACGGAACGGAGTCCTGAGAGAAAAGTAAAACTTAAGGAACCTCGAGCTAAAGGAGCAAAAACAAGACTAGGTTTTGTCTGTTCTTTCCAACAGGTCGAGAGTGATCCAAGTTTTTTTTTCCCATTGAAAGCAACGGCTGACGATCTGCTTCACAACAGCATGATTTGCCTGACCATGGTTTGCTGGATAAACAACCATAGCGGCTTTCCCAACCCGTGACCAAGGTTAAATAAGCCGTTTGCCAGAACGCCGAGCCAGGATGAAGAGGAAATCATGAGAGTTAAGCCATGACACACTTCTTTCCCCACCCCTACATTTCTTCGCCTGTGAAGGCTTCACCGTCACTGACATCCTCCAAAAGGTTGGCCTTCCAGCCCTGGGGATTCCTTCTGAGAGCTGGGACTGGTCTTGCCGTGGCATCGCTCTGGCTGTTAGGCTCTGGCATCCTTGCTCTCCAGCAGTGATCTACCCCTTTGGCCTGATTGTCTTCTCGCCACACCTAATGTCCTTGAAACCTATCATGTTTTCCAGGCACTGCCCAGATTTTGGGAGGGGGCGGCACGGGGGAAATAGCAGTGATCCTAGTTATGCTAACATTACAGTCACTGTATGTGTGATGTCCATTGCCGTCCAGGGCACGAAAGATACTCCAGAGTCATGGAAGGGAGGAGAAAAGACAAGGAGAATGGAAGAAGATATAGAGGCAAGGACAGGGGGAGCATCCGGCCGGTGGAACAGGCTGCCACATGAAACTATCTCCTTCACTGGAGTCTCCAAGGACAGGCTGGAGGGTCCTCTGACAAAGAGGCTTTTGTGGGTCCTGCCTGAGCAGGGGTCAAGACTGGATGACCTCCCTGATCCCTTCCAACTCAGGGACAGGAGCCCGTGGCCTTACCCGGTGAAGCAGTGGGCAGCTGTCAGGATCCAGGCACTCCCCACCACCACTCCGCTGCACATCAGCTCTCGGTTCGGCAGCACCGACACCAACCATGGCCAGGCACTGGGTTTGGCTCGGCTGCTTCCCACAATCTTCCCCTTCACAAGAATCACATTAAGGGCAGGGACCCCACTGTGCCCACAGGATTCTGAGCGGGAGACAAAGAGGAAAGGCTAGATTTCAACATCTGGATAAAGGAGGCCCAGAGACAGCTGTTTGGTGCACGCTCAGACAACACATTGAACCGGACGTCAGAATTAATCCATTTTCTGGGCTTGCAGAATACGTCAGGAACATCGAACCAGCAGGCTTGAATTCGGATTAGAGCAGTGCTCCCCAAATTTAGCCATTTGAAGATGTGTGGACTTCACTTCCCAGAATTCCCCAGCCAGAATGGGTGGCTGGAGAATTCTGGGAGGTGAAGTCCACACATCTTAAAATAGCTAAGGTTGTGAAAATACTGGATTAGAGGCTAAATCACAGAGAAGCAAAGCAAGGTAAGTAGTAACCCAGTCCCGGGTTTAACTCCCAAACCCTCATTGGGACCACCCCTCCACCCTAGAAGTCTTGGGGGTCTGGTCAATGGTACCACGATGTCATCAGAATGGGCAGAGCTGAGAGTTTCAGTGTGAATTTCCTAGAGATCTGTAAAGACCTGAAAGCCTGTCTCAGCTCCCCAAATTAGTCCAAGAAAGCTGCCCCTTGTTACGGGGGGCTCTGCCAACTGCAAAATGGTGGCCATTTTGTCCCTGCTCTGACCCCCAAAATATTTTAGGTATGAGAAGGAAGTGCTCTGACACCGGAGCAACAGCTGATCTAAGATTTCTTGCCTAGGGACCAGAAGAATTAGTTATGAACCAGACTGGTTTTTCTGAAAAAAAAAAGGGAGGTCAAGTTTTTCCCATCACATCTTCTTAGAGCTGCTAGCTGTGGTGGCACGCCGGCTATGGAGTTCTGAAATTGAAATCCAATACAGACAGTCCTTGACTTACAACCACTCGTTTAGCATCCATTCAAAGTTGCAAAAAAGTGACTCACGGCCGGTCCTCACGTGTTGCAGCAACCTTACATTCATGTGATCGAAACGTCGGCACTTGACATATATTTACAACAGTTGCGGTCTCCTGGGGTTCTGACAAGCAATGTCAACACGAAAGCCAGACTGGCTTCATGACATGACTCACTTAAAACCTGCCGCAAAACCTGAACCACTGCTGCAAGAAGTGTCATAAAATCAGGTGCAACTCACTTTATAACCGCTTTGCGTAGCAACAGAAACTCTGATCCCAGTTGTGGTTGTAAGTCGAGGACGACCTGTACATCTGGAGGATTCCAGGTCGAGAAAAGCTAAATTAAAGCTACAGCCTATTAAAGGGAGGCAGATGCTTTAACAGATGGTGCCGCATGTTAAAAGACACTCTTACTTACATGTTGGGAATTCCTTGGGCTCTAGCCTGCGCTACTTTAGGATTACTCAGAATGGAAAATGTGGACCTTGGCATGGCTGAGGAGCAACACAACAGCTTACTCAGAGGTAAGTTATCTCCAACATCTGTCCGTACGTAGACCGGCTTTGCCAGAAGCAGAGACACATTTGAAAAATAAATGAATACATGCCGATATACAGATCTCAGGAAGACCTTATATAGAAGCTCTGGAGACGTGCACATATTTTTAAATGTAATTACAGGAAGTCCTCAACATACGACCATAATGGAGCCTGCCCATTATGTCTTGACGGTCATAAAACAGGTTGCTCATGTGACTGACCTGATTTTATGATCTGTTCTGTGAACTTTGAATCTGGGTTGTAAGTCCTCGGTTACAATTCCAAATGGTTGCTAAACGACCAGTCATAAGTTGAGGACTAGCTGCATTTGCAAAGCTGGCGACTCTATCGGTCGACTGTCCTACCTGCTGTCACCAGAGGCTTCACCGTTTGCCACATAGCACTCAGAAGCACAGGAGCTGGCAATGCCACCTGGCAATCTGAATTAGACCTGGGTTTAACAAGAAACCTTGTTAAACTGCCAGCATTTCATTCAAGATGCTGCTTTCTGAAAGCTTCTTTGGTCCCAAGGTAGAAAGCTGGACAGAAGCCGGATGCTGTCGGAACAGAAGTGTCTTTCTGCTCTCCTCTGTCAAGCTTAATCTCAATTAAGAAGGTGACTGGGCTGCCCCGTAAGGTCAGCACTCAGCACGCTGCCCTTTCAGGCCCAGCGCTGACCCTTCCCCTAAGACGGGACAGCGGGGAGGCAAAGCTGGAACATCGGCCAGGCCTGGCTTTTCCAGAGCCCTGCTGCGGGCTGATGCTGTCACTGAAGAATTTCAACCTGCCTCAAAAGCTGCTGATGGAGTTCGAGGAAAAACTTTCGAGTCTGTCCTTTGTGCATCTGTCACTGTCTGGTTCGGTGCAGCAACCATGCAGGCTCCAACAAACAGTCAGGACTGAAGAATGAATAATTGCAGCCAGCCTGCCCTCCATGAGAGGGTCAAGAGAAGGGCGGAGAAGATATCCACAGACCTCTCTCACCTTGGACATAATTTGTTTGAACCTTTTCCCTCTGGATAGCACTGAAGGTCTGGCACAGCAAAACAACCAGGCACAGGGACAGGTTTTTCCCCCCAGCCATCATTCAGCTGAGTACTTGACTCATGCTATGTGACAGGACACAAAGTGGAAAGAATTCAAAATTAACCCAGAAGTCCTGTCTAATGTGCATAATACTTATCAATAGATTGTGGTTCTGATTCTACCCTTTACTATATTCCTTTTCTACTGGCTGAACACTTTGGATGAACAATGTACTGTTGAAGACATAATTTTGTTTATTTATGTTGTTATTCTGTTTATTGTTGTCTTGAGTTCTCTCTGAGAACTTTGTACCAGAGTCAAATTCCTTGCGTGTCTAACCACATTGACCAGTACAGTATCCAAATCTATGGATGCTCAGGCAATCCATCCTGATATTTTTATCCCTGTAGAATCCACATTGCTGGCCGGCTGAAGGGAAGTGGGAAAAGAGATCTTTGCACTGACGGAGGTAAGGAAAGAGTGCAATGCAAAGGCAGGAAAAATGTGGCACTCACAAAAGCAACTCTAGGACCAGATCCTGCCTGTTCAATGTGCATATTTCAAGAAGAATACTGAGAGATTTGGACAAGGACTCTAAATTTTGGTGGGAAGGGGCTCCTACCCCTGGGGCAGCATGCCCTGGAAAATCTGGATGGCACTGTCCCTTTGGGCTTTCTGAAAAGCCACAAAATTGGAGCTGGTTCAGAAAGTCTTGGGCTATGACCTCATCATCAAAACGCTGAACATCTCCATGCCCTGCTGTGAATGGGACAGTGACATACAGAAGGCTCTATATGTCAGACATTTATATGTTCCCTTGCACTGTTTTGAGGGTTTTTTCCCCCAGGATTTTTATTTTCATCATACATTGCTAGGAGTCTTTGTGGAGTAGGGCAGGGTAAAACTACAGCAAAGAAAACACACATGCATTTTTCGATGCTATAAGCATCATGGAGGAAATATATGATGAGTAATTATTAGGTAATATTCACAATCTCACCCAATATGGAGTTGTTGTTACCAATATGGAAATATGGAAAATTGATCTGCCAATTTTCACCTACTCATGGATGACCAGAGGGCAGATCAAGAAGAAAGCATGGGGGGTATAATCATCCCATGAAAATATTTTTAAAGAATGCATACTGATTAAATATTTAATCTGAATTTTATCTACTGAACCTGTGCAGAACATACTCACCAAGAATACTGATAAACACTAATAATTTTAACAGCTGTAGTAAAATGACCAAAACCCGCCCCCCAAAAAAACCTATCAAAGCAGATACCAAGAAATCAAATAGAGCTATCTTTCATATATCCCCTAAACAAACTCATAGTCTACACTAGTCACCTATCAAAATCTTAGCAACTAAGCACATTCATTGGGAGAGATAACAACTTTCAGACGGGTCCATGATAATTAAGGTAAGCTATGTAATTAATCTATGTAAGCCGCCAGGAGTCTTTGGAAACTGGCGGCATAGAAATGTGTAAAATAAATAAATAAATAAAATTATCATTATTATTTCATACAAGTGATATGTAAAATTTAAACTATGACTACTTGTCTCTCTGGAATTACTCTCTTCAGAGACCTTTCAACACTTTCTTTCCAGTATTTAGGAAGGCTTTAAAACAATGCTGTTTAGTATAGCTTTCAGTGTTTAGATCTCATCATTTGGAAGGTGCCTCTGATATTATCATTATTGTTAATAAGAGAAACATAATTTTATTTTGTATTTTATGCTTTAAACCCCCAGGAATCATGGAAGTATCATGGTTAGTACACTAACCAATCAACCAATCAGTTACCCTGCAAAAAGATAGCACTGTAAGACTTTAATACAATGTAGAAGTTATAAAACTTTATAAAGTAGCAGATTAAAAAAGTTGCTCATACAACTAAAAAGTTTTCAACATTACAGACCTCCATAAACTCATTCAGAAATTAAGTCCCCTTAAAATCAAGTATTCAGACTAGTGAATACAATTTGAAGAGGTGAGTAGGGAGACTTAAGTATGTGTTTAATTGAATTGAATGGCCTTCTTGCCAAGAGTCAAGTCACTGCTTGATCTAATAGGCCTAAAATTCACCCCCAGCACCTGATAAAATTCTAAAGCGAGGTTATTCCGTAGATTCAATATTTCCTTTGGAAAGAATATTTCTCTTTTATTTGCCCATCTAATTCCAGTTGTCAATGGGAAAGTAAGAAGAAATCAGAAGAGAGTAGATCAAATGCAGACATAAATGGGGCAGAAAAGGATTTCGATTTGAAACAACTTTCCATTTTTCTGCTGATGGGAAAATATTAATTGATTGTACTTCTGCAAGGAAGACGTTACCTGTTTTTAAAGCAAGTTTTGAAACTGAAGTTTTGAATTCAGACCATCAAATAAGAACCACTATGTTTTAGAAGACTTCAGGCATATTTGTGAAGGCTAGGTGTATCAAGGTAGAAAAATTGTGATAACTCATGCAACTTTTAACCCCCATATTGAGGATCCTAACTTTGAGCATCAAGCGCAGACACAAACATGGGATAAGAAGCATACAAACTTCCAAAAGTCATTCTCCCAGTCACTGTAAAAGGATGCTGAACGAAGATCTTTGATTAGATCTAACAAGTTCTTATATTTTTAATCATGGTTGTGACTCATATTTAGATGACCAATTAATATAAGAAGCAAAAGACTTTTTACCTCTCTTGACTCTAGGCTATTTTAACTATTCATTTCTAAGCTAAATTACATTACTCAAGTAAATCTGACACCTGAAATAAATTTAGAAATTGAGGTTGACTTGCACCTGGGAAGATGAATGTGATGAAGCAAATTCAAAT